>BSBN01002404.1:15000-36975 GCA_027924645.1 Cunninghamia lanceolata | reverse complement strand
GGTTTCCCTTTGGCTCAGCCGCATTCCTTCCAAGTCTTGGGTGGGGTTGCCTGCGCTCGTGAATCCGCCCGGTGGGGTTTCTAGAAAATTAAGAGCGGTGGGGTTTCCGCCTGTCCAGTGGGATTTCTAGAAAATTAGGAGTGGTGGGGTTTCTAGAAAATTAGGAGCGGTGGGGTTTCCGCCTATCCGGTGGGGTTTCCGCCTGCCCCGCCCCGTCCTGGCTTGGGCGAGTTGGCGACTTGGCCACCCAAAGAATCGGTCACGCCCTGCTCCGTCGGGCCCCGTCTCGTCCCGCCCCGCCCCGTCCTGCCCCGCCCCGTCTCGACTTGGGCGAGTTGGCAACTTGGCCCCGCCCCGCCCCGCCCCGTCCCGTCTCGCCCCACCCCACCCCGTCCCCGTCCCGTCCGGTGGGGTTTCTGGAAAATTAAGAGCGGTGGGGTTTCTAGAAATTTAGGAGTGGTGGGGTTTCTGCCTATTCGATGGGGTTTCTAGAAAATTAGGAGCGGTGGGGTTTCCTGCCCGTCCGGTGGGGTTTCTAGAAAATTAGGAGCGGTGGGGTTTCCGCCTATCCGGTGGGGTTTCTCGAAAAGTAGGAGCGGTGGGGTTTCCGCCTGCCCCGTCCCGTCCCGACTTGGGCGAGTTGGCGACTTGGACCCCCAAAGAATCCGCCCCGCCCCGCCCCGGCAACGCCGTCCCGTCCAGCCCCGTCTCGACTTGGGCGAGTTGGCAACTTGGCCCCGCAAACAATCTGTCCCGCCCCCGCCCCGCCCCTCCCCGCCCCGTCCCGCCTTGGGCGAGTTGGCAACTTGGCCCCCCAAACAATCTGTCCCGCCCCGCCCCGCCCGTCCCGTCCCGCCCCGTCCCGCCCCGCCCCGGCAACGCCGTCCCGTCCAGCCCCGTCTCGACTTGGGCGAGTTGGCAACTTGGCCCCCCAAAGAATTCGTCCCGCCCCGTCCCGTCCGGTGGGGTTTCCGCCTGTTCAGTGGGATTTCTAGAAAATTAGGAGCGGTGGGGTTTCCGCCTGTTCGGTGGGGTTTCTAGAAAATTAGGAGCGGTGGGGTTTCCGCCTGTCCGGTGGGGTTTCTGGAAAATTAGGAGCGGTTGGGTTTCTCGTAAAGTAGGAGCGGTGGGTTTCCGCCCACCCGCCCCGTCGTGCCCCGTCCCATCCCGCCCCGTCCCGACTTGGGTGAGTTGGCGACTTGGCCCCCCAAAGAATCCGTCCCGCCCCGCCCCGTCCCCATCCCCATCCCCGTCCCCATCCTGCCCCGTCCGGTGGGGTTTCTAGAAAATTAGGAGTGGTGGGGTTTCTGCCTATTCGGTGGGGTTTCTAAAATATTAGTAGCGGTGGGGTTTCCGCCTGCCTCGTCCCATCCCGTCCCGTCCCGCCGCGCCGCGCCCCGCCTCGGCAGCGCCGTCCCGTCCCGCCGCGCCGCGCCCCGCCTCGGCAGCGCCGTCCCGTCCCGCCCCGTCCTGACTTGGGCGAGTTGGCGACTTGGCCCCCCAAAGAATCCGTCCTGCCCCGCCCCGTCCCGACTTGGGCGAGTTGGCAACTTGGCCCCCCAAAGAATCCGTCCCGTCCCGTCCCGACTTCGGTCGCGGCGACTTGGTGACCTGGGCGACTTGGCCCCCGAATGAAGCCATCTCCACCCGTCTCGTCCTAACTTGGGCGAGTTGGCGACATAGGATGGCATCGAGTAAAGAGGTGAGTAGAAAAGCGCAACGCCCAACCAAAAACTAAAAAGGGTGCAACACCGGGACTTCCCGGGAGGTCACCCATCCCAGTACTACTCCGGCCCAAGCGCGCTTAACTGCGGAGTTCTGATGGGATCCGGTGCACTAACGCTGGTATGATCGCACCCAACATGAAATTGTCTTCACGCTCTTGTTGTATAATGGCACCGGCCGTCCCGGTGGGGATTCTACAAAGTTAGGAGCGGTGGCGTTTCCGGAAAATCTGGTCTGGTGGGGTTTCCACAAGAACTGGTCCGGTGGGGTTTCTGTAAAATCTGGTTCAGGTTTCAGGGTTTCAGGTTTCAGGGTTCGGGGTTCAGGGTTCAGGGTTTCAGGTTCAGGGTTCAGGGTTTCAGGGTTCAGGGTTCAGGGTTCAGGGTTTCGGGGTTTCAGGGTTCAGGGTTTCAGGGTTCAAGGTTTCAGGGTTTCAGGGTTCAGGGTTCAGGGTTTCGGGTTCAGGGTTCAGGGTTTTAGGGTTCAGGGTTTCAGGGTTTCAGGGTTCAGGGTTCAGGGGTTCAGGGTTTCAGGGTTCAGGGTTGAGGGTTTCAGGGTTCAGGGTTCAGGGTTTCAGGGTTTCAGGGCTTCAGGGTTCAGGGTTCAGGGTTTCAGGGTTGAGGGTTAAGGTTTCAGGGTTCAGGGTTTCAGTGTTCAAGGTTTCAGGGTTTGGGGTTCAGGGTTTGGGGTTCGGGTTCAGTGTTCGGGTTTCAGGGTTCAGGGCTTCAGGGTTCAGGGTTTCAGGGTTCGGGGTTCAGGTTCGGGTTTCAGGGTTCAGGGTTCAGGGTTCAGGGTTCAGGGTTTCAGGGTTCAGGGTTCCGGGTTCCAGGGTTCAGGGTTCGGGGTTCGGGGTTCAGGGTTCGGGGTTTAGGGTTCAGGGTTTCAGGGTTCAGAGTTTCAGGGTTCAGGGTTCAGGGTTCCGGTTCAGCGTTCGGGTTTCAGGGTTCGGGGTTCAGCGTTTGGGGTTCAGCGTTCAGGGTTCGGGTTTTAGGGTTCGGGTTTCAGGGTTCGGGGTTTCAGGGTTCGGGTTTCAGGGTTCAGGTTTCAGGGTTCAGGGTTTCAGGGTTCAGGGTTGAGGGTCCGGGGTTGAGGGTTGAGGGTTCGGGGTTCAGGGTTCGGGGTTCAGGGTTTCAGTGTTCAGGGTTCTGGGTTCAAGGTTCAAGGTTCAAGGTTCAGGGTTCAGGGTTCAGGGTTCAGGGTACAGGGTTCAGGGTTCGGGGTTCAGGGTTCGTGGCTCAGGGTTTCAGGGTTCGGGGTTCGGGGTTCAGGGTTCGAGGTTTCAGGGTTTCAGGGTTCAGGGTTCAGGGTTTCAGGGTTTCAGGGTTCAGGGTTCAGGGTTTCAGGGTTCATGGTTCTAGGGGTTAGGGTTCAGGGTTCAGGGTTTGGGTTTCAGGGTTCAGGGTTCAGGGTTTCAGGGTTCAGGGTTCAGGGTTCAGGGTTTCAGGGTTCTAGGGTTCAGGGTTTCAGGGTTCTAGGGTTCAGGGTTCAGGGTTCAGGGTTCAGGGTTCAGGGTTTCAAGGGTTCAGGGTTTAGGGTTTCAGGGTTCAGGGGTTCGGGTTTCAAGGTTCAAGGGTTCGGGGTTCGGGGTTCAGGGTTCAGGGTTTCGGGTTCAGGGTTCAGGGTTCAGGGTTTCAGGGTTCAGGGTTTCGGGTTTCAGGGTTCAGGGTTCATGGTTCAGGGTTCAGGGTTTCAGGGTTTAGGGTTCAGGGTTCAGGGTTCAGGGTTTCAGGGTTTCAGGGTTCAGGGTTCAGGGTTTCAAGGTTCAGGGTTTCAGGGTTCAGGGTTCAGGTTCAGGGTCTAGGTTTCAGGGTTCAGGGTTTCAGGGTTGAGGGTTAAGGTTTCAGGGTTCAGGGTTTCAGTGTTCAAGGTTTCAGGGTTTGGGGTTCAGGGTTTGGGGTTCGGGTTCAGTGTTCGGGTTTCAGGGTTCAGGGCTTCAGGGTTCAGGGTTTCAGGGTTCGGGGTTCAGGTTCGGGTTTCAGGGTTCAGGGTTCAGGGTTCAGGGTTCAGGGTTTCAGGGTTCAGGGTTCCGGGTTCCAGGGTTCAGGGTTCGGGGTTCGGGGTTCAGGGTTCGGGGTTTAGGGTTCAGGGTTTCAGGGTTCAGAGTTTCAGGGTTCAGGGTTCAGGGTTCCGGTTCAGCGTTCGGGTTTCAGGGTTCGGGGTTCAGCGTTTGGGGTTCAGCGTTCAGGGTTCGGGTTTTAGGGTTCGGGTTTCAGGGTTCGGGGTTTCAGGGTTCGGGTTTCAGGGTTCAGGTTTCAGGGTTCAGGGTTTCAGGGTTCAGGGTTGAGGGTCCGGGGTTGAGGGTTGAGGGTTCGGGGTTCAGGGTTCGGGGTTCAGGGTTTCAGTGTTCAGGGTTCTGGGTTCAAGGTTCAAGGTTCAAGGTTCAGGGTTCAGGGTTCAGGGTTCAGGGTACAGGGTTCAGGGTTCGGGGTTCAGGGTTCGTGGCTCAGGGTTTCAGGGTTCGGGGTTCGGGGTTCAGGGTTCGAGGTTTCAGGGTTTCAGGGTTCAGGGTTCAGGGTTTCAGGGTTTCAGGGTTCAGGGTTCAGGGTTTCAGGGTTCATGGTTCTAGGGGTTAGGGTTCAGGGTTCAGGGTTTGGGTTTCAGGGTTCAGGGTTCAGGGTTTCAGGGTTCAGGGTTCAGGGTTCAGGGTTTCAGGGTTCTAGGGTTCAGGGTTTCAGGGTTCTAGGGTTCAGGGTTCAGGGTTCAAGGTTCAGGGTTCAGGGTTTCAAGGGTTCAGGGTTTAGGGTTTCAGGGTTCAGGGGTTCGGGTTTCAAGGTTCAAGGGTTCGGGGTTCGGGGTTCAGGGTTCAGGGTTTCGGGTTCAGGGTTCAGGGTTCAGGGTTTCAGGGTTCAGGGTTTCGGGTTTCAGGGTTCAGGGTTCATGGTTCAGGGTTCAGGGTTTCAGGGTTTAGGGTTCAGGGTTCAGGGTTCAGGGTTTCAGGGTTTCAGGGTTCAGGGTTCAGGGTTTCAAGGTTCAGGGTTTCAGGGTTCAGGGTTCAGGTTCAGGGTCTAGGTTTCAGGGTTCAGGGTTTCAGGGTTCGGGGTTCGGGTTTCAGGGTTCAGGGTTCAGGGTTCCAGGGTTCGGGGTTCAGGGTTCAGGGTTTCGGGGTTCAGAGTTTCAGGGTTCGGGGTTCAGGGTTCCGGTTCAGGGTTCGGGTTTCAGGGTTCGGGGTTCAGGGTTCGAGGTTGAGCGTTCGGGTTTCAGGGTTCAGCGTTCGGGTTTCAGGGTTCAGGTTTCAGGGTTCGGGGTTTCAGGGTTCAGGGTTCAGGGTTCACGGTTTCAGGGTTCAGGGTTCAGGGTTCGGGGTTGAGGGTTGAGGGTTCAGGGTTTCAGGGTTCAGGGTTCAGGGTTTCAGGGTTCAGGGTTCTGGGTTCGGGGTTCAAGGTTCAAGGTTCAGGGTTCAGGGTTCAGGGTTCAGGGTTCGGGGTTCAGGGTTCGTGGCTTAGGGTTTCAGGGTTCAGGGTTCGGGGTTCGGGGTTTAGGGTTCGAGGTTTCAGGGTTCAGGGTTTAAGGGTTCGGGTTTCAGGGTTCAGGTTTCAGGATTTCAGGGTTCCAGGGTTTCAGGCTTCAGGGTTTCAGGGTTCTGGGTTTCAGGGTTCAGGGTTCTGGGGTTCAGGGTTCCGGGGTTCAGGGTTCATGGTTTCAGGGGTCAGGGTTTCAGGGTTCAGGGTTCAGGGTTCAGGGGTTAGGGTTTTAGGGGTTAGGGTTTTAGGGGTTTAGGGTTTCAGGGGTCAGGGTTTCAAGGTTCAGGGTTCAGGGTTTTAGGGTTCAGGGTTCAGGGTTCAGTGTTCAGCGGTGAGGGTTCAGGGTTCAGGGTTCAGTGTTCAGCGGTGAGGGTTCAGGGTTTCAGGGTTCAGGGTTTCAGGGTTCAGGTTCCAGGGTTCAGGTTTCAGGGTTCAGGGTTTCAGGGTTCAGGGTTCAGGGTTCCAGGGTTGAAGGTTCCAGGTTCGGAGTTCAGGGTTCGGGGTTTCAGGGTTCGGGGTTCAGGGTTCCAGGGTTCACGGTTCCAGGGTTCACGGTTGTAGGGTTCAGGGTTTCAGGGTTCAGGGTTTCAGGGTTCAGGGTTTTAGGGTTCGTGGTTCAGGGTTCGGGTTTCAAGGTTCAGGGTTCAGGGTTCCGTGTTCAGGGTTCGGGGTTCAGGGTTCGGGGTTCAGGGTTCGGGGTTTCAGGGTTCAGAGTTTCAGGGTTCAGGGTTCAGGGTTCGGGTTCAGGGTTCGGGTTTCAGGGTTCGGGGTTGAGGGTTGAGGGTTCAGGGTTCGGGTTTCAGGGTTCAGGGTTCAGGTTTCAGGGTTCGGGTTTCAGGGTTCAGTGTTTCAGGGTTCCGGGTTTCAGGGTCCGGGTTCAGGGTTCGGGTTTCAGGGTTCAGGTTTCAGGGTTCAGGGTTTCAGGGTTCAGGGTTTCAGGGTTCAGGTTTCCGGGTTCGGGGTTCAGGGTTCAGGGTTTCAGGGTTCAGAGTTTCAGGGTTCAGGGTTTAGGGTTCCGGTTTAGGGTTCGGGTTTCAAGGTTCGGGGTTTAGGGTTCGGGGTTCAGGGTTCGGGTTTCAGGGTTCAGGGTTCGGGTTTCAGGGTTCGGGTTTCAGCGTTCCGGGTTTCAGGGTTCGAGGTTTCAAGGTTCGGGTTCAGGGTTCGGGTTTCAGGGTTCGGGTTTCAGGGTTCAGGGTTTCAGGGTTCAGGGTTTCAGGGTTCAGGGTTGAGGGTCGAGGGTTGAGGGTTGAGGATTGAGGGTTTAAGGGTTCAGGGTTCAGTGTTCTTGGTTCGGGGTTCAAGGTTCGGGGTTCAGGGTTCGGGGTTCAGGGTTTCGGGGCTCAGGGTTTCGAGGCTCAGGGGTTCGGGGTTCAGGGTTCGGGTTTCAGGGTTCAGGGTTTCAGGGTTCAGGGTTTCAGGGTTCGGGTTTCAGGGTCCAGGGTTCAGGGTTCCAGGGTTTCGGGTTCCGGGTTTCAGGGTTCAGGGGTTCAGGGTTCAGGGTTTCAGGGTTCAGGGTTTCAGGGGTCAGGGTTTCAGGGTTCAGGGTTCAGGGTTCAGGGTTTAGGGGTGAGGGTTTTAGGGGTTAGGGTTTTAGGGGTTTAGGGTTTTAGGGGTTAGGGTTCATGGTTCAGGGTTCAGGGTTCAGGGTTTTAGGGTTCAGGGTTCAGGGTTCAGGGTTCAGGGTTCAGGGTTTCAGGGTTCAGGGTTCAGGGTTCAGCGTTCAGCGTTCAGCGTTGAGGGTTCAGGGTTTCAGGGTTCAGGGTTTCAGGGTTCGGGTTCCAGGGTTCAGGGTTTCAGGGTTTAGGGTTTCAGGGTTCAGGGTTCCAGGGTTCAGGGTTCCAGGGTTTGTGGTTTAGGGTTCGGGGTTCCAGGGTTCGGGGTTCAGGGTTCGGGGTTCAGGGTTCCAGGGTTCAGGGTTCAGGGTTCAGGGTTCCAGGGTTCAGGGTTCGGGGTTCGGGGTTCGGGGTTCGGGGTTCAGGTTTCAGGGTTCGGGGTTTCAGGGTTCAGGGTTTCAGGGTTCAGGGTTTCAAGGTTCGGTGTTTCAGGGTTCAGGGTTTCAGTGTTCAGGGTTCAGTGTTCAGGGTTCAGGGTTTCAGGGTTCAGGGTTCAGGGTTCAGGGTTCAGGGTTTCAGGGTTTCAAGGTTCGGGGTTTCAGGGTTCGGGTTTCAGGGTTCGGGTTTCAGGGTTCGGGTTTCAGGGTTCAGTGTTCGGGGTTCAGGGTTTTAGGGTTCAGGGTTCAGGGTTCAGGGTTTCAGGGTTCAGGGTTCCGGGTTCAGGGTTCCGGGTTCAGGGTCCGGGTTTCAGGGTTCCGGGGTTCAGGGTTCAGGGGTTCAGGGGTCAGGGGTTCAGGGGTCAGGGTTTCAGGGTTCAGGGTTTCAGGGTTCAGGGTTCAGGGGTCAGGGTTCAGGGGTTAGGGTTCAGGGGTTAGGGTTTTAGGGTTTAGGGTTTTAGGGGTTTAGGGTTTTAGGGGTTAGGGTTCAGGGTTCAGGGTTCAGGGTTTCAGGGTTCAGGGTTCAGGGTTCAGGGGTTAGGGCTTCAGGGGTTAGGGTTTTGGGTTTTAGGGTTTAGGGTTTAGGGTTTTAGGGTTTTAGGGTTTAGGGTTTTAGGGTTTAGGGTTTAGGGTTTTGGGTTTAGGGTTTTAGGGTTTAGGGTTTTGGGTTTAGGGTTTTAGGGTTTAGGGTTTTAGGGTTTTGGGTTTAGGGTTTTGGGTTTAGGGTTTAGGGTTTAGGGTTTTGGGTTTAGGGTTTTAGGGTTTAGGGTTTTAGGGTTTAGGGGTTTTCGAAAGATCTGGTTCGGTGTTGTTTCCACAAGAACTGGTCCGGTGGGGTTTCCATAAATCTGGGCCGGTGGGGTTTCTGTGAAATCTGGTATAGTGCGGTTTCTGTAAAATCTGGTCCGGCGGGGTATCCTCAAAATCAAGTCTGGTGGGGTTTCCAGATAATTCAAGTCGATGGGGTTCCCGTAAAATTTAGGACGGGGGAGCTTGGCAAGTTGGGCCATCTCGACAACTCTGGAGACCGGGGGGACTTGGGTGAATGGGTGACCTGGCCCGAGGGACTTGTTCGACCTAAGGGGGCTTGGACGGCGCAGGGGTAAGCTAACATTTCAAAACATGGTCGGCGACATGCGCTGTTGGACGTCGTTAGCTAGTGCGGATGAGGCCTGTCCAGAGGTTGACTCGTGCCACTTCGCCAACGTCAGTGGGTGTCGTTGTTTAGGAAAGGGGGCGAGGCCCATTGTAAGGAATGCAATTGGGACAAGCTCTGGGGGATGTTGTTCGAGCCCCGTTTTGGGGAACGGGGTTGGGGCCCACTGTTGGGGAAGTCAACGGGGAAGGGTGTTTTGGCCCAGTGTCGGGGTGTGTCAAGGAGGAAAGGGGTTCGGGGCTCATGCTTAGCATTGGGGAATGTCGTCGGAGTGCGAGGTCGGGGCCTAATGTTGGGGAGCATCGTCAGTGAACGTGTTTCGGGGCGAGTGTTGGGGAAAGCCATTGCGGAGTGGAGTCGAGGCCTGCTGTTAGGGGACCTGGGGTTCTCATAAAATCTGGTCCGGTCGGGTTTCGTAAAATTTGGTACGGTGGGGTTTCCACAAAGCCTGGTCCGGTGGGGTTTTCATAAAATCTGGTCCGGTGGGGTTTCCACAAGAACTGGTCCGGTGGGGTTTCCGTAAAATCTGGTCTGGTGGGGTTTCCGTAAAATCTGGTCTGATGGGGTTTCCACAAAATCTGGTCTAGTGCGGTTTCTGTAAAATCTGGTCCGGCGGGGTATCCTCAAAATTAAGTCCGGTGGGGTTTCCAGATAATTCAATTGGATGGGGTTCCCATAAAATTCAGGACGGGGGGCTTGCTTGGCAAGTTGGGCCAACTCAACGACTCTGGAGACCGGGGGACTTGGGTAAATGGGTGACCTAGCCCGAGGGACTTGTTCGACCTAAGGGGGCTTGGACGGTCGAGGGGTAAGCCAACATTTCAAAAACATGGTCGGCGACATGCGCCGTTGGACGTTGTTAACTAGTGCACTGAGGCCTGTCCAGAGGTTGACTCGTACCACTTCGCCAATGTCAGTGGGCATCGTTGTTTAGGAAAGGGGGCGAGGCCCATTGTAGGGAACGTAATTGGGACAAGCTCTGGGGGATGTCGTTCGAGCCCAGTTTTGGGGAACGGGGTTGGGGCCCAGTGTTTGGGCTGAGTGTCGAAGTGTGTCAAGGAGGAATGGGGTTCGGGGTTCGTGCCTAGCAATGGGGAATGTCCTCGGCGAGCGAGGTCGGGGCCTAGTGTTGTGGAGTACCGTCGGGTAACGTGTTTCGGGGCCAGTGTTTATGAGTGGTGGGATTTTCCTCCAGTTAATTTAGGTGGGGTTCCTATAAATATTCAATCTGACGTGGTCGATAAGAAATTCAGCTTGATGGGGTTTCCGCAAATTTTTGTTTGGTAGTTTGCGGCAAGATTCAGTCCGGCGGGGTTTCCATAAATGTTAAGGTCGTGGGATGAGCTTCCAAAAAATTTCGGGTGGTGTTTCCTCAAGGATTGGTCTGGTGGGGTTTCTAGAAAATTACGTTTGGTGGGGTTTCTAGAAAATTTCATTCGACAGGTTTTCCAAAATATCCAGTCCGATGGGGTTTCCAGAAAATTCTGTCACGCCTCGTCCCATCCCGGCCGAGGCCTGCGACCGGGATAGGACGGGGCAGCCGTGATGGGACAGGGCGGCCGGGACGGGAAAGGACAGGACAGTGCGAGACAGGTGGACTGGGCAGGACGGAACGGGACGGGATGGTCGGGATGAGATGGGATGGCACGAGACAGGATGGGACGGGACGGGCCGGGTCGAGATGGGACAGGATGGGATGGGACGGGACGGGACAGGGCGAGGCGGGGCGAGACGGGACGGGGCGGGGCTGTCCGCTATCCCCTGTCCGATGTCCCCTGTCGCCTGTCCGTTGTCCCCTGTCGGCTGTCCCCTGTTGGCTGTCGGCTGTCCGCGGGACAGGATGGGACGGGGCAGTCGGAATGGGACAGGACGACCTGGATGGGACAGGGCGGACGGGACGGGAAAGGACAGGACAGTGCGAGACAGGCGGACGAGGCAGAACAGAACGGACGAGATGGTCGGGATGAGACGGGATGGGACGGGCCGGGCCGAGATGGGACGGGATGGGATGGGACGGGACGGGACGGGACGAGCGGGACAGTCGGAACAGTCGGGACGGGACCGGGCAGGACGGGACGGGGCGGCGGGGCGGGGCGGGGCGGGGCTGTCCGCTATCCTCTGTCCACCGTCCGCTGTCCCCTGTCCCCTGTCGGCTGTCCACTGTCCGCTATCCGCTGTCCATTGTCCATTGTCCGCTATCTGATATCCGATGTCCGCTGTCTATTGTCCGCTGTCCACTGTCCATTGTCCCCTGTCCGTTATCCCACGTTCGCTGTCCATAACGCAATGTGAGGTGATTGCGAGCTCCGAGATCAAACCTTCCGTTGTGTAGCGTTCAGACTCATAATTACTATAGGGGGTAGTTTTTGTTACGCCGCTGTCCGCTGTCCCCTATCCGCAGTTTGCCGTCCCCTGTTCGCCATCCGCTGTCCGCCGTCCGCCGTCCCCTGTTTGGTGTCCTCTATCCGCTGTCCCATGTCCGCTGTGGCATGTCCGCTGTCCTCTGTCTGCTGTCCTTTGTGGCCTGTTCGCCGTCCACTGTGGCTCGTCCGTTGTCCGTTGTCCGCCGTCCGCTGTCCCTCATCCGCTGTCCACCGTCCCCTGTCCACTGTACCATGTCCACTGTCCCTTGTCCACCGTCCGCTGTGGCCTGTCCGCTGTCCGCCGTCCGCTGTCCCCTGTCTGTTCTCCCCTGTCCGCCGTCTGCTGTCCCCTGTCCCCTTTCTGCCGTCCGCTATCCCCTGTCCGCCTTCCCCTGTCCGCTGTGGCCTGTCCGCTGTCCGCAGTCTGTTGTCCCCTGTCCGCCGTCCGCTGTTCGCTGTCCCCTTTCCGCCGTCCGCTGTGCCCTATCTGCTATCCGCTGTCCGCCGTCCGCTGTCCCCTGTCCGCCGTCCGCCGTCCCCTGTCCCCTGTCCCCTGTCCGCCGTCCGCCGTCCGCCGTCCCCTGTCCGCCGTCCGCTGTGCCCTGTCCGCTGTCCGCTGTCCGCCGTCCCCTGTCCCCTTTCTGCCGTCCGCTGTCCCCTGTCCGCCGTCCGCTGTCCCCTGTCCGCCGTGCCCTGTCCGCCGTCCGCTGTGGCCCGTCCGCTATGGCCTGTCCGCTGTCCCCTTTCCGCCGTCCGCCGTCCGCTGTCCCCTATCCGCTGTCCGCCGTCCGCCGTCCGCCGTCCGCCGTCCGCCGTCCCCTGTCCGCCGTCCGCCGTCCCCTGTCCAGAATGTGAGGTGATTGCGAGCTCCGAGCTCAACCTTCCATTGTGCTGCGTTCAGACTTATAACTACTATAGGGGGGTGGTGTTCATGAGGGTGCCGAGTCCATGTGCGGAAATTCGAGTTTGCATTCCAATGCAGGAAATCCGAGTTGCATTGCAATGCAGGATATCCGGGCTGTTTCTGGGCGAGCTGATTCCGGCCGAAGAGAGAGATGACGGAAAGTGAGGTAGTTGCGATCTCCGAGCTCAACCTTCCGTTGTGCTGCGTTCAGACTTATAACTACTATAGGGGGGCGGTGTTCATGAGGGTGCCGAGTCCATGTGCGGAAATCCGAGTTTGCATTGCAATGCAGGATATCCGGGCTGTTTCTGGGCGAGCTGATTCCAGCCGAAGAGAGAGATGACGGAAAGTGAGGTAGTTGCGATCTCCGAGCTCAACCTTCCGTTGTGCTGCGTTCAGACTTATAACTACTATAGGGGGGGCGGTGTTCATGAGGGTGCCGAGTCCATGTGCGGAAATCCGAGTTTGCATTGCAATGCAGGAAATCCGAGTGGCATTGCAATGCAGGATATCCGGGCTGTTTCTAGGCGAGCTGATTCCGGCCGAAGAGAGAGATGACGGAAAGTGAGGTAATTGCGAGCTCCGAGCTCAACCTTCCGTTGTGCTGCATTCAGACTTATAACTACTATAGGGGGGGCGGTGTTCATGAGGGTGCCGAGTCCATGTGCGGAAATCCGAGTTTGCATTGCAATGCAGGAAATCCGAGTTGCATTGCAATGCAGGATATCCGGGCTGTTTTTGGGCGAGCTGATTCAGGGCCGAAGAGAGAGATGACGGAAAGTGAGGTAATTGCGAGCTCCGAGCTCAACCTTCCGTTGTGCTGCGTTCAGACTTATAACTACTATAGGGGGGTGGTGTTCATGAGGGTGCCGAGTCCATGTGCGGAAATCCGAGTTGCATTGCAATGCAGGATATCCGGGCTATTTCTGGGCGAGCTGATTCTATCCGGGCTATTTCTGGGCGAGCTGATTCTATCCGGGCTATTTCTGGGCGACCTGATTCTATCCGGGATGTTTCTGGGCGACCTGATTCTATCCGGGATGTTTCTGGGCAAGCTGATTCTATCCGGGATGTTTCTGGGCGAGCTGATTCTATCCGGCCGAAGAGAGAGATGACGGAAAGTGAGGTAATTGCGAACTCTCGACTCAGCCTTCCGTTGTGCCGCGTTCAGACTTATAACTACTATGGGGGGAGGTGTTTGGGCATTTCATGGCCTGGGGTAAGTCGCAGTGAGCAAGTCGGGTTAGACATGGCGAGCTGCGCACCGGCAAACATCCGGGATATTTGCTGATCGGGTTCTAAGCTGGACGCTGGCATTTCCTCCGGGATAGCGCTGAGTTAGCCGAGTTGTGAGGTGATTGCGAAGACGGAAAGTGAGGTAATTGCGAACACTCGGCTCAGCCTTCCGTTGTGCCGCGTTCAGACTTATAACTACTGTAAGGGGCTGCTTTCAAAGACTTAGCGCTTGGTGCGTTGGTCGGCCCAGAACTGGCGCGTAGGAGATCCGGGTTCATGCATGCCGGAATTCCGAGTTACTTCTGTGGTTGAAAGTTGTTCCTGCAGTCGGCAAGTTTGTTGGCGGGCTGCAAAATGGCTAAGTCATGGCGAGTTGGTAATCGGCGAGCTGTGCAAATGCACCGGGTTGTTTTTTGGTGCAATTCGTCAAGGGTGGCGGCCTGGGGAAGTCGCAGTGAGCAAGTCGGGTTGACACGCGAGCAGCGCACGGGTAGTTTTCTGATCGGGTTCTGCGAAAAACGCACCGGTAGTTTTCGGGTAGTTTTCGGGTAGTTTTTTGAGTTGGCCGAGTTGGCCGAGCTCGCACCGAAGCCGGAAGCCGGGTTGTTTACAGATGACGGAAAGTGAGTTGATTGCGGGATATTTTCTCAGCCTTCCGTTGTGCCGCGTTCAGACTTATAACTACTATGGGGGAAGGTGTTTGGTTGGGCATTTCATGGCGGTGTCCACGCCGACCCCCCCGCGTGCCCCCGTAGGATGGAACCATGTTCTGTGCCAAGGTATACGAGCTGTTTACGAATGGGCAAGTCCCATGAGGGTAGAGCTCGGGCTCCTTGGTGCAGGATAATGTGATTGCTACGGGGACATGCGGAAGCGACCCAAAATCTATGCCGAGGCTCTGTGGGCATCACAGTTGGAACGGAATCGTCATTGGATGCACGCTCAGAACGGTCCCTTTACATTCCAATGCCGTGACCTGATACTGGGATACCTCGGTAGCGTCCGTCTAGCCTCTGGGTTGCTTTAGATGGTTGCGAGATGCCATGCGGGAGGCCGAATAGAGAGATGACGGAAAGTGAGGTAATTGCGAACTCTCGACTTGCTCACTGCGGCCTGGGGAAGTCGCAGTGAGCAAGTCGGGTTGACAGGCGAGCAGCGCACGGGTAGTTTTCTGATCGGGTTCTGTGAAAAACGCACCGGTAGTTTTCGGGTAGTTTTCGGGTAGTTTTTTGAGTCGGCCGAGTTGGTCGAGCTCGCACCGAAGCCGGAAGCCGGGTTGTTTACAGATGACGGAAAGTGAGTTGATTGCGGGATATTTTCTCAGCCTTCCGTTGTGCCGCGTTCAGACTTATAACTACTATGGGGGAAGGTGTTTGGTTGGGCATTTCATGGCGGTGTCCAGGCCGACCCCCCCGCGTGACCCCGTAGGATGGAACCATGTTCTGTGCCAAGGTATACGAGCTGTTTACGAATGGGCAAGTCCCACGAGGGTAGAGCTCGGGCTCCTTGGTGCGGGATAATGTGATTGCTACGGGGGACATGCGGAAGCGACCCAAAATCTATGCCGAGGCTCTGTGGGCATCACAGTTGGAACGGAATCGTCATTGGATGCACGCTCGGAACGGTCCCTTTAACATTCCAATGCCGTGACCTGATACTGGGATACCTCGGTAGCGTCCGTCTAGCCTCTGGGTTGCTTCAGATGGTTGCGAGATGCCATGCGGGAGGCCGAATAGAGAGATGACGCAAAGTGAGGTAATTGCGAACTCTCGACTTGCTCACTGCGGCCTGGGGAAGTCGCAGTGAGCAAGTCAGGTTGACAGGCGAGCAGCGCACGGGTAGTTTTCTGATCGGGTTCTGTGAAAAACGCACCGGTAGTTTTCGGGTAGTTTTCGGGTAGTTTTTTGAGTCGGCCGAGTTGGTCGAGCTCGCACCGAAGCCGGAAGCCGGGTTGTTTACAGATGACGGAAAGTGAGTTGATTGCGGGATATTTTCTCAGCCTTCCGTTGTGCCGCGTTCAGACTTATAACTACTATGGGGGAAGGTGTTTGGTTGGGCATTTCATGGCGGTGTCCAGGCCGACCCCCCCGCGTGCCCCCGTAGGATGGAACCATGTTCTGTGCCAAGGTATACGAGCTGTTTACGAATGGGCAAGTCCCATGAGGGTAGAGCTCGGGCTCCTTGGTGCGGGATAATGTGATTGCTACGGGGGACATGCGGAAGCGACCCAAAATCTATGCCGAGGCTCTGTGGGCATCACAGTTGGAACGGAATCGTCATTGGATGCACGCTCGGAACGGTCCCTTTAACATTCCAATGCCGTGACCTGATACTGGGATACCTCGGTAGCGTCCGTCTAGCTTCTGGGTTGCTTCAGATGGTTGCGAGATGCCATGCGGGAGGCCGAATAGAGAGATGACGCAAAGTGAGGTAATTGCGAACTCTCGACTCAGCCTTCCGTTGTGCCGCGTTCAGACTTATAACTACTATGGGGGAAGGCGTTTGGTTGGGCATTTCATGGCGGTGTCCAGGCCGACCCCCCCGCGTGCCCCCGTAGGATGGAACCATGTTCTGTGCCAAGGTATACGAGCTGTTTACGAATGGGCAAGTCCCATGAGGGTAGAGCTCGGGCTCCTTGGTGCGGGATAATGTGATTGCTACGGGGACATGCGGAAGCGACCCAAAATCTATGCCGAGGCTCTGTGGGCATCACAGTTGGAACGGAATCGTCATTGGATGCACGCTCGGAACGGTCCCTTTAACATTCCAATGCCGTGACCTGATACTGGGATACCTCGGTAGCGTCTGTATAGCCTCTGGGTTGCTTCAGGTGGTTGCGAGATGCCATGCGGGAGGCCGAATAGAGAGATGACGCAAAGTGAGGTAATTGCGAACTCTCGACTCAGCCTTCCGTTGTGCCGCGTTCAGACTTATAACTACTATGGGGGAAGGCATTTGGTTGGGCATTTCATGGCGGTGTCCAGGCCGACCCCCCCGCGTGCCCCCGTAGGATGGAACCATGTTCTGTGCCAAGGTATACGAGCTGTTTACGAATGGGCAAGTCCCATGAGGGTAGAGCTCGGGCTCCTTGGTGCGGGATAATGTGATTGCTACGGGGACATGCGGAAGCGACCCAAAATCTATGCCGAGGCTCTGTGGGCATCACAGTTGGAACGGAATCGTCATTGGATGCACGCTCGGAACGGTCCCTTTAACATTCCAATGCCGTGACCTGATACTGGGATACCTCGGTAGCGTCTGTATAGCCTCTGGGTTGCTTCAGATGGTTGCGAGATGCCATGCGGGAGGCCGAATAGAGAGATGACGCAAAGTGAGGTAATTGCGAACTCTCGACTCAGCCTTCCGTTGTGCCGCGTTCAGACTTATAACTACTATGGGGGAAGGCGTTTGGTTGGGCATTTCATGGCGGTGTCCAGGCCGACCCCCCCGCGCGCCCCCGTAGGATGGAACCATGTTCTGTGCCAAGGTATACGAGCTGTTTACGAATGGGCAAGTCCCATGAGGGGGTAGAGCTCGGGCTCCTTGGTGCGGGATAATGTGATTGCTACGGGGACATGCGGAAGCGACCCAAAATCTATGCCGAGGCTCTGTGGGCATCACAGTTGGAACGGAATCGTCATTGGATGCACGCTCGGAACGGTCCCTTTAACATTCCAATGCCGTGACCTGATACTGTGATACCTCGGTAGCGTCCGTCTAGCTTCTGGGTTGCTTCAGATGGTTGCGAGATGCCATGCGGGAGGCCGAATAGAGAGATGACGCAAAGTGAGGTAATTGCGAACTCTCGACTCAGCCTTCCGTTGTGCCGCGTTCAGACTTATAACTACTATGGGGGAAGGTGTTTGGTTGGGCATTTCATGGCGGTGTCCATGCCGACCCCCCCGCGTGCCCCCGTAGGATGGAACCATGTTCTGTGCCAAGGTATACGAGCTGTTTACGAATGGGCAAGTCCCATGAGGGTAGAGCTCGGGCTCCTTGGTGCGGGATAATGTGATTGCTACGGGGACATGCGGAAGCGACCCAAAATCTATGCCGAGGCTCTGTGGGCATCACAGTTGGAACGGAATCGTCATTGGATGCACGCTCGGAACGGTCCCTTTAACATTCCAATGCCGTGACCTGATACTGGGATACCTCGGTAGCGTCTGTATAGCCTCTGGGTTGCTTCAGATGGTTGCGAGATGCCATGCGGGAGGCCCGAATAGAGAGATGACGCAAAGTGAGGTAATTGCGAACTCTCGACTCAGCCTTCCGTTGTGCCGCGTTCAGACTTATAACTACTATGGGGGAAGGTGTTTGGTTGGGCATTTCATGGCGGTGTCCAGGCCGACCCCCCCGCGTGCCCCCGTAGGATGGAACCATGTTCTGTGCCAAGGTATACGAGCTGTTTACGAATGGGCAAGTCCCATGAGGGTAGAGCTCGGGCTCCTTGGTGCGGGATAATGTGATTGCTACGGGGACATGCGGAAGCGACCCAGATGCTATGCCGAGGCTCTGTGGGCATCACAGTCGGAACGGAATCGTCATTGGATGCACGCTCGGAACGGTCCCCTTAACATTCCAATGCCGTGACCTGATACTGGGATACCTCGGTAGCGTCTGTATAGCCTCTGGGTTGCTTCAGATGGTTGCGAGATGCCATGCGGGAGGCCGAATAGAGAGATGACGCAAAGTGAGGTAATTGCGAACTCTCGACTCAGCCTTCCGTTGTGCCGCGTTCAGACTTATAACTACTATGGGGGAAGGTGTTTGGTTGGGCATTTCATGGCGGTGTCCAGGCCGACCCCCCCGCGTGCCCCCGTAGGATGGAACCATGTTCTGTGCCAAGGTATACGAGCTGTTTACGAATGGGCAAGTCCCATGAGGGTAGAGCTCGGGCTCCTTGGTGCGGGATAATGTGATTGCTACGGGGACATGCGGAAGCGACCCAGATGCTATGCCGAGGCTCTGTGGGTATCACAGTTGGAACGGAATCGTCATTGGATGCACGCTTGGAACGGTCCCTTCAACATTCCAATGCCGTGACCTGATACTGGGATACCTCGGTAGCGTCCGTCTAGGTTCTGGGTTGCTTTAGATGGTTGCGAGATGCCATGCGGAAGGCGGAAGAGGGATATCTCGACCTGGCCTACCGTTGTCCCGAAGAGATCTCGATTGGCATTTGATGGCCTGCCAAACGCGGAAGCCACTCGGATCGGGACACCCAGTTGCTATGCGGAGGCTTTGTGCGCATCACAGTTGGAACGGAATCGGCATTGGACGCACGCTCGGAACGGTCCCTTTATAATCCAATGTCGTGCCTCGTTCCTGCGATGCCTCTGGAGCCTTCGTCTAGCTCTTGGGTCGCTCGAGACAGTGGCCAAAAAGAGCCATTTTCGGTGGAATGACAATTGGCATTGCCAATTGTCACCCCCGCGCGTGCATCCATTCTATGATTGGGGCATATGCAAAACTCGGCGGCTGAATGGACTCGGACTGGGACACCCAGTTGCTATGCGGAGGCTCTGTGGGCATCACAGTTGGAATGGAATCGGCATTGGATGCACGCTCGGAACGGTCCCTTTACAATCCAATGCAGTGACCTGATACTGGGATACCTCGTGCGCCTGCGTCTAGCTCTTGGGTCGCTCGGGAGAAGTTCTGGGGTATGACGCTTGGCATTTGGTGGCGTGCCTATGCTGACCCCGCGCCGCGTGCCCCCTCACATGATCCATGTCCTGTGCCAAGGCATTCGTGCGGCCCTTCGAACGGCCAGTCCCAGGAGGGGACAGCTCGGGCTCCTTGGTGCGGCACATCATTCATGCGGTGGGAGCTTTGCGGAAGCGCGACTCGGATCTCGACACCCAGTTGCTATGCGGAGGCTTTGTAGGCATCACAGTTGTAACGGAATCGGCATTGGACGCACGCTCGGAACGGTCCCTTTACAATCCAATGCAGTGACCTGATACTGGGATGCCTCGTGAGCCTGCGTCTAGCTCTTGGGTCGCTCGAGACAGTCGCGAAAAAGCCACTTTCGGGGGAACGACTGTTGGCATTGCCAATTGCCACCCCCGCGCGTGCTTCCATTCTATGATTGGGGCATATGCAAAACTCGGCGGTTGAATGGACTCGGACACCCAGTTGCTATGCGGAGGCTCTGTGGGCATCACAGTTGAAAGGGAATCGGCATTGGATGCACGCTCGGAACGGTCCCTTTACAATCCAATGCAGTGACCTGATACTGGGATACCTCGTGAGCCTGCGTCTACCTCTTGGGTCGCTCGGGACAAGTTCTGGGGTATGACGCTTGGCATTCGGTGGCGTGCCAAAGCTGACCCCCCGCCGCGTGCTCCCTCTCATGATCCATGTCGTGTGCCAAGGCATTCTTGCGGCCTTTCGAATGGCCAGTCCCAGGAGGGGACAGCTCGGGCTCCTTGGTGCAGCACATCTTTCATGCGATGGGAGCTTTGCGGAATTGCGACTCGGATCGGGACACACCCAGTTGCTATGCGGAGGCTTTGTTGGCATCACAGTTGTAACGGAATCGGCATTGGACGCACGCTCGGAACGGTCCCTTTACAATCCAATGCAGTGACCTGATACTGGGATACCTCGTGAGCCTGCTTCTAGCTCTTGGGTCGCTCGAGACAGTCGCGAAAAAGCCACTTTCGGGGGAACGACTGTTGGCATTGCCAATGGCCACCCCCGCGCGTGCTTCCATTCTATGATTGGGGCATATGCAAAACTCGGCGGTTGAATGGACTAGGACTCGGACACCCGGTTGCTATGCGGAGGCTCTGTGGGCATCGCAGTTTTCACGGAATCGGCATTGGATGCACGCTCGGAACGGTCCCTTTACAATCCAATGCAGTGACCTGATACTGGGATACCTTGTGAGCCTGCGTCTACCTCCTGGGTCGCTCGGGACAAGTTCTGGGGTATGACGCTTGGCATTCGGTGGCGTGCCAAAGCTGACCCCCAGCCGCGTGCCCCCTCGCATGATCCATGTCGTGTGCCAAGGCATTCTTGCGGCCTTTCGAACGGCCAGTCCCAGGAGGGGACAGCTCGGGCTCCTTGGTGCAGCACATCTTTCATGCGATGGGAGCTTTGCGGAAGCGACTCGGATCGGGACACCCAGTTGCTATGCGGAGGCTTTGTTGGCATCACAGTTGTAACGGAATCGGCATTGGACGCACGCTCGGAACGGTCCCTTTACAATCCAATGCAGTGACCTGATACTGGGATGCCTCGTGAGCCTGCGTCTAGCTCTTGGGTCGCTCGAGACAGTCGCGAAAAAGCCACTTTCGGGGGAACGACTGTTGGCATTGCCAATGGCCACCCCCGCGCGTGCTTCCATTCTATGATTGGGGCATATGCAAAACTCGGCGGTTGAATGGACTAGGACTCGGACACCCGGTTGCTATGCGGAGGCTCTGTGGGCATCACAGTTTTCACGGAATCGGCATTGGATGCACGCTCGGAACGGTCCCTTTACAATCCAATGCAGTGACCTGATACTGGGATACCTTGTGAGCCTGCGTCTACCTCCTGGGTCGCTCGGGACAAGTTCTGGGGTATGACGCTTGGCATTCGGTGGCGTGCCAAAGCTGACCCCCAGCCGCGTGCCCCCTCGCATGATCCATGTCGTGTGCCAAGGCATCCTTGCGGCCTTTCGAACGGCCAGTCCCAGGAGGGGACAGCTCGGGCTCCTTGGTGCAGCACATCTTTCATGCGATGGGAGCTTTGCGGAAGCGCGACTCAGATCTGGACGCCCAGTTGTTATGCGGAGGCTTTGTTGGCATCACAGTTGTAACGGAATCGGCATTGGACGCACGCTCGGAACGGTCCCTTTACAATCCAATGCAGTGACCTGATACTGCGATGCCTCGTGAGCCTGCGTCTAGCTCTTGGGTTGCTCGAGACGGTCGCGAAAAAGCCACCTTCGGGGGAACGACTGTTGGCATTGCCAATTGCCACCCCCGCGCGTGCTTCCATTCTATGATTGGGGCATATGCAAAACTCGGCGGTTGAATGGACTCGGACACCCAGTTGCTATGCGGAGGCTCTGTGGGCATCACAGTTTGAAAGGGAATCGGCATTGGATGCACGCTCGGAACGGTCCCTTTACAATCCAATGCAGTGACCTGATACTGGGATACCTGGTGAGCCTGCGTCTACCTCTTGGGTCGCTCGGGACAAGTTCTGGGGTATGACGCTTGGCATTCGGTGGCGTGCCAAAGCTGACCCCCCGCCGCGTGCCCCCTCTCATGATCCATGTCGTGTGCCAAGGCATTCTTGCGGCCTTTCGAACGGCCAGTCCCAGTCCCAGGAGGGGACAGCTCGGGCTCCTTGGTGCAGCACATCTTTCATGCGATGGGAGCTTTGCGGAAGCGCGACTCGGATCTGGACACCCAGTTGTTATGCGGAGGCTTTGTTGGCATCACAGTTGTAACGGAATCGGCATTGGACGCACGCTCGGAACGGTCCCTTTACAATCCAATGCAGTGACCTGATACTGCGATGCCTCGTGAGCCTGCGTCTAGCTCTTGCGTTGCTCGAGACAGTCGCGAAAAAGCCACTTTCGGGGGAACGACTGTTGGCATTGCCAATTGCCACCCCCGCGCGTGCTTCCATTCTATGATTGGGGCATATGCAAAACTCGGCGGTTGAATGGACTCGGACACCCAGTTGCTATGCGGAGGCTCTGTGGGCATCACAGTTTGAAAGGGAATCGGCATTTGGATGCACGCTCGGAACGGTCCCTTTACAATCCAATGCAGTGACCTGATACTGGGATACCTCGTGAGCCTGCGTCTAGCTCTTGGGTCGCTCGGGACAAGTTCTGGGGTATGACGCTTGGCATTCGGTGGCGTGCCAAAGCTGACCCCCCGCCGCGTGCCCCCTCTCATGATGCATGTCGTGTGCCAAGGCATTCTTGCGGCCTTTCGAACGGCCAGTCCCAGTCCCAGGAGGGGACAGCTCGGGCTCCTTGGTGCAGCACATCTTTCATGCGATGGGAGCTTTGCGGAATTGCGACTCGGATCGGGACACCCAGTTTTTATGCGGAGGCTTTGTTGGCATCACAGTTGTAACGGAATCGGCATTGGACGCACGCTCGGAACGGTCCCTTTACAATCCAA
>BSBN01002404.1:0-5000 GCA_027924645.1 Cunninghamia lanceolata | reverse complement strand
CCGGTGGGGTTTCCGCCTATCCGGTGGGGTTCCTAGAAATTTAGGAGCGGTGGGGTTTCTGCCTATCCGGTGGGGTTTCCGCCTGTCCGGTGGGGTTTCCGAGTGAGGTAATTGCGAAAAAAAATCTCAACCTTCCGTTGTGCTGCGTTCAGACTTATAACTACTATAGGGGAATGGTGTTTGGACGGGCCTGTCAGAGCATTAGCTTACATATATATATATATATATATAACGCGAGCGCGGCGACTTGGCGACTTGGGCGACTTGGCGAATTGGCGAATCCATCTCGACCCGTCCCGTCCCGGCAGCCCCGTCCTGATTCTATCCGGGCTGTTTCTGGGCGAGCTGATTCTATCCGGGATGTTTCTGGGCGCGCTGATTCTATCCGGGCTGTTTCTGGGCGAGCTGATTCTATCCGGGCTGTTTCTGGGCGAGCTGATTCCGGGCTGATTCTATCCGGGATGTTTCTGGGCGAGCTGATTCTATCCGGGCTGTTTCTGGGCGAGCTGATTCCGGCCGACTTGGCGAATTGGCGAATCCATCTCGACCCGTCCCGTTCCGGCAGCCCCGTCCTGGCAGTCCCGTCCCGACTTGGGCGAGTTGGTGACTTGGCGACCTCGACGACTTGGCCCCCCGAAGAATCCATCACGTCCCGCCCTGTCCAGTCCTGCCCCGCCCCGTCCCGACTTGGGCGAGTTGGCGACTTCGGTCGCGGCGAGCTGGGCGACTTGGCACCCCAAAGAATCCATATTTTTCAAGAGTGGGATTTCGCCGACTGTCCTGCCTGTCGCGGCCGCCCCATCCACCCGGACTGTCCCGTCCGTCCTGTCCACCCCGGCTGCCCCGTCCACCCTGTCCGCCCCGACCACCCCGATTGTCCCGCTCGTCCCCGTCCCGACCATCCTGTCCGCCCCGTCCCCGCGCTCGTGAATCCGTTTTTTTTTTTTTTTTTTTTCCAAGTGTGGAGTGGGGTTTCCCTTTGGCTCAGCCGCATTCCTTCCAAGTCTTGGGTGGGGTTTCCCTCTGCCCCGACCGCATTCCTTCCTTCAAAGTCTTGGGTGGGGTTGCCTGCGCTCGTGAATCCGTTTTTTTCTTCCAAGTGTGGAGTGGGGTTTCCCTTTGGCTCAACCGCATTCCTTCGAAGTCTTGGCTGGGGGGGGGGGGTTTCCCTATGCCCCGACGGCATTCCTTCCTTCCAAGTCTTGGGTGGGGTTGCCTGCGCTCGTGAATCCATTTTTTATTTTTTTTTTCCAAGTGTGGAGTGGGGTTTGCCTTTGGCTCAGCGGCATTCCTTTCAAGTCTTGGGTGGGGTTGCCTGCGCCCACCAATCCATATTTTTCAAGTGTGGAGTGGGGTTTCTCCGACTGTCCTGCCTGTCGTGGCCGCCCCACCCATCCCGACTGTCCCGTCCGTCCTGTCCACCCCGGCTGCCCCGTCCACCCTGTCCGCCCCGCTCGTCCCCGTCCCCGTCACGTCCCCGTCCCGTCACGTTCCTTCCCAGTCTTGAGTGGGGTTTCCCTCCGCCCCGACTGCATCCATTCCGAGTCTTGCACCTACGCCCGTGGAGAGGGGTTTCCATTTGCATCCGTCCCCGTCCCCATCCGCGTCCCCGTCCCCGTCCCCGTCCCTGTCCCCGTCGCCGCCCCGCCCCGGCAACCCTGTCCCGTCCCGACTTGGGTCGCGGCGACTTGGGTCGCGGCGACTTGGCCCCCAAAGGAATCTGTCGCGCCCCGCCCCGCACCTGCAACCCCGCCCCGCCCCTGCAACCCCGTCCCGACTTGGGCGAGTTGGCGACTTGGGTCGCGGCAACTTGGCCCCCCGAAGAATCCGTCCGCGTCCCTGTCCCTATACCCCCCCGCCGCCCCGCCCCGGCAACCCTGTCCCGTCGCGACTTGGGTCGCGGCGACTTGGTCCCACAAAGAATCTGTCGCGCCCCGCTCCGTCCCGTCGCGTCACGCCCCGTCCCGTCGCGTCACGCCCCGTCCCGTCCCGCGCCGCGCCGCCCCGTCTCGACTTGGGTCGCGGCAACTTGGCCCTCCGAAGAATCCGTCTCGCCCCGCCCCGTCCCGCCCCGTCCCCGTCCGGTGGGGTTTCTGGAAAATTAAGAGCGGTGGGGTTTCTAGAAAATTAGGACTGGTGGGGTTTCTAGAAAATTAGGACTGGTGGGGTTTCCGCCTATTCGGTGGGGTTTCTAGAAAATTAGGAGCGGTGGGGTTTCTGCCTATCCGGTGGGGTTTCTCGAAAAGTAGGACCGGTGGGGTTTCTCGTCCCGCCGCGCCGCGCCCCACCCCGACAGCACCGCCCCGCCCGTCCCGACTTGGGCGACCTGGCACCCCAAAGAATCCGTCCCGCCCCGCCCCGGCAACCCTGTCCCGTCCCGACTTGGGTCGCGACGACTCGCCCCCGCAAAGAATCTGTCGCGCCCCGCCCCGTCCCGTCGCGTCCCGCCCCGCCCCGTCCCGCCTCGTCCGACTTGGCACCCCAGAGAATCCGTCCCGCCGCGCCCCGTCCCGACTTGGGTCGCGGCGACTTGGCCCCCCAAAGAATCTGTCGTGCCCCGTCGCGTCCCGCCCCGTCCCGTCGCGTCCCGCCCCGCCCCGTCGCGTCCCGCCCCGCCCCGCGCCGCCCGCCCCGCCCCGCCCCGTCCCGACTTGGGCGAGTTGGCGAGTTGGTCCCCCCGAAGAATCCGTCCGCGTCCGCGTCCCCGTCCCTATACCCGTCGCTGCCCCGCCCCGGCAACCCTGTCCTGTCCCGACTTGGGTCGGGGCGACTTGGCCCCCCAAAGAATCTGCCCCGCCCCCCAACCCCGTCCCGCACCGCTCCGTCTCGCCCCGCCCCGCACCGTCCCACCCCGCCCCACAACCCCGTCCCGGCAGCCCCGTCCTGGACGACTTGGCACCCCAAAGAATCCGCCCCGTCCCGACTTGGGCGAGTTGGCGACTTGGCCCCCAAAAGAATCCGTCCCGCCCCGTCCCGACTTGGGCGAGTTGGCGACTTGCCCCCCCCAAAGAATCCGCCCCGTCCCGACTTGGGCGAGTCGGCGACTTGCCCCCCCAAAGAACCCGCCCCGCCGCGCCCCCCACCCGTCCCCGTCCCCGTCCCGACTTGGGTCGCGGCGACTCGCCCCCCCCAAAGAATCTGTCGCGTCCCGCCCTCTCCCGCCGCGCCCCGCCCTGCACCTGCAACCTCGTCCCGTCCCGCCCCGCCCCTGCAACCCCGTCCCGACTTGGGCGAGTTGGCGACTTGGCCCCCCGAAGAATCCGTCCCGCCCCGCCCCGCCCCGCCCCGCCCCACACCACACCGCCCCACCCCACAACCCCGTCCCGTCCCGACTTGGGCGACTCGGCACCCCAAAGAATCCGTCCCGCCCCGCCCCGGCAACCCTGTCCCGTCCCGACTTGGGTCACGGCGACTCGCCCCCGCAAAGAACCTGTCGCGCCCCGCTCCGTCCCGTCGCGTCCCGCCCCGCCCCGCACCTGCAACCCCGCCCCGTCCCGCCTCGTCCGACTTGGCACCCCAAAGAATCCGTCCCACCGCGCCCCGTCCCGACTTGGGTCGCGGCGACTTGGCACCCCAAAGAATCTGTCGTGCCCCATCGCGTCCCGCTCCGTCCCGTCGCGTCCCGCCCCGTCGCGTCGCGTCGCGTCCCGCCCCGCACCGCACCTGCAAACCCGTCCCGACTTGGGCGAGTTGGCGAGTTGGCCCCCCGAAGAATCCGTCCGCGTCCCTGTCCCTATACCCGTCGCCGCCCCGGCAACCCTGTCTTGTCCCGACTTGGGCCGCGGCAGAGAATCCGCCCCGCCCCCCAACCCCGTCCCGCACCGCTCCGTCTCGTCCCGCCCCGCCCCACAACCCCGTCCCGGCAAACCCGCCCCGCCCCGCCCCGTCCCGACTTGGGCGATTTGGCGACTTGGCCCCCAAAAGAATCCATCCCGCCCCATCCCGCCACACCCCTGCAACCCCGTCCCGCCCCGTCCCGACTTGGGCGAGTTGGCGACTTGCCCCCCCAAAGAATCCGCCCCGTCCCGCCCAGCCCCGTCCCGCCGCGCCGCGCCCCCACCCGTCCCCGTCCCGACTTGGGTCGCGGCGACTCGCCCCCCCAAAGAATCTGTCGCGCCCCGCTCCGTCCCGTCGCGTCCCGCCCCGCCCCGCCCCGCCCCGCACCCGCAACCTCGCCCCGCCTCTGCAACCCCGTCCCGACTTGGGCGAGTTGGCGACTTGGGTCGCGGCAACTTGGCCCCCCGAAGAATCCGTCCCGCCCCGCCCCGCCCCGTCACGTCCAGCCCCGTCGCCGTCCGGTGGGGTTTCTAGAAAATTAAGAGCGGTGGGGTTTCTAGAAAATTAGCACTGGTGGGGTTTCCGCCTATTCGGTGGGGTTTCTAGAAAATTAGGAGCGGTGGGGTTTCTGCCTATCCGGTGGGGTTTATCGAAAAGTAGGAGCGGTGGGGTTTCCGCCTGCCCCGTCCCGACTTGGGCGACTTGGCACCCCAAAGAATCCGTCCCGCCGCGCCCCGCCCCGGCAACCCTATCCCGTCCCGACTTGGGTCGCGGCGACTTGGCCCCCCAAAGAATCCGTCGCGCCCCGTCGCGTCCCGCCCCGTCCCGCACCGGCAACCCCGTCCCGTCCCGTCTCGCACCGCCCGGCCCCTGCAACCCCGTCCCGTCCCGCCCCGCCCCTGCAACCCCGTCCCGACTTGGGCGAGTTGGCGACTTGGGCCGCGGCAACTTGGCCCCCCGAAGAATCCGTCCCGCCCCGCCCCGCCCCGTCGCCGCCCGGTGGGGTTTCTAGAAAATTAGGACTGGTGGGGTTTCTAGAAAATTAGGAGCGGTGGGGTTTCTGCCTATCCGGTGGGGTTTATTGAAAAGTAGGAGCGGCGGGGTTTCCGCCTACCCCGTCCCGACTTGGGCGACTTGGCACCCCAAAGAATCCGTCCCGCCGCGCCCTGCCCCGGCAACCCTGTCCCATCCCGACTTGGGTCGCGGCGACTTGGCCCCCGAAA
>BSBN01002403.1:0-42654 GCA_027924645.1 Cunninghamia lanceolata | reverse complement strand
GTATCCATGAGAGGTTAAGAAAGTGTGTTTGAGAAGATATGTTAAGAAAATGTGAAACTATATGCTGATTATTCATATGTTGATTTCTATATGTTGATTATTCATTAGTCATCATATGCTGATTTGTATGTGTTGATTATTCATTATACTTCTAACATCATCATTGTTTTATTCATGATGCATATAGAAATCATCACCATGCCGAGGAAACGAGCAAAGAATCTAACACCAGAAGAGTGTGAAGCCGAGAATGAGAGGAAAAGAGAAAGAATGAGGTGAATTTGCGAAAGTAGGAAATTGTCAACCATACAAGAAGACATTCCACCATTGCCATTGAAGAGAAACATGACACATCTAATGAAGCTAAGAGAGAGATGGAATTGTTAGTACAAAGGGAAGAAATGAAAAACCTCCATTCAACAAGGAAACTGAATCTCCAAGTTGGAGGCACTCCATTATCCACAGGTCAAGTTGAAGGACACATCATTATCTTCTCAAATTGGAGCACTCCATCTTTCGTAGGTGAAGTTGAAGGTACATCTTCATTCTCTTCTCAAGTTGGTGGCACACCATCATTCACATGGGGTCAATCCACAATAACCTTTCTCAGTTTTGGTCATTCAAATCTATTTGACCATGCCAAAATCAAATGCATTATTGCAAAATGCTTCAGTTTCATGCAACACAACCTTGCTAGGTGCCATATTTTTTGTTCTGCTCATCATGGGGCCAAACCGTCTACGCCAATGCATCAGGCTAGGTGGGTAAATTCTAGGGGAGGTCTCGTTTCATGTGCCAAGCATCCCAGTTGTTTGGGGTAGTAGGCTATCAGAAAAGTCCCTTAAGATCCCCAAGACCAAAAAACTACCAAACTATGATAGAGCAGTTCTCAAAATTCGTGGCATCTGGAATGTTCTATTTGGACCTATAGCTGCACATGGCATCTGTCCACAATAACCTCTCTCAGTTTTGGTCAACTCTAGTGCATTTGATAGTGCCGAAATCAAATGCATTCTTGCAAAATACTTCAGTTTCATGTAGTGGAAAGGTGCTACAAGTGACATTTTGTTAGATTAAGGATAGACAATTGAGAGGGGGGGTGAATCAGTTATCTAAAACTTTCTTCCAATTAATCACTTAAATTCTTTTCTTAATTGAGTAGCATAATAATAAATCAATCATGGAAATGTAATGCAACAATTTAAGAGCAGAAACACATTAACACATATGACACCAAGATTTTTGACGTGGAAACCCTGGTTAAGGGAAAACCACGGGGTGATTAACCCAAGATTGTATTCTCTGTTAGAAGAATAGAAAGAACAAAATGGCACATGCCAATTAGGGCTCATTGCCTGAGCACACTGCTCACAAGAGGCCCACTGCCTACAGGAGACACACTGTCTACAGAATAATAAGTATTACGTACTTGAACTGAAGAATAGCATCTTCACCATGCTGAGTCAGTTCCATTTAAGCTCAATACTTCTGCTCTGCCCTTCGCTTTTCTCCTCTCTACCACACTCTCATTTCCACAAGACACTATTGAAATGACTTTACAACTCCTTATTTATACAAGACATCGACTTAGGGATAATCATCCAAGTCGGCATACATTACAGAGCAAATACATAAATACAACATGACTTATTACAAAAAGACTTCACGCAGATCAACATATTGTCGGCCACACAGATCTGAGACTTTAATCTTCCTTTAGGAATACTCCATTCTTCATAGAACATCTTCAAGATCGTCCACAAGATGTGTAACTCATCTGCTTGGCTAGACTTAGGAAGAACATCATCATCTGGAAGTAAATCTTCAATTACAAGCTCAATCTTCAATACGGACCACCAAAACGAACTGGACACAATCCAAAGACCTCCACAAGCTTGCCTGAATCACCAAGAACATCCACACTACTTCTACTTACTGAAATCAATCTCTCCTTCATCTAGAACCTCAAGAACATAGTCTATCATCACTGTCATATTGGAATAGATGCTTGCGGACCTCCAGACCACGAACCAATTGAGTTGTTACTTCAAATTGACTTCCTAAACACTCCACCAAATCTGCAGAATAGGATATTACATTTCCAGATCTCATTGGACCTATCTTTATCACTCTGTCACCTCTAAACATCTGCCAGAACTGGTTTTACTTAAGTGGCCATAACTTCTTTTGA
The DNA here is from genome assembly GCA_027924645.1 of Cunninghamia lanceolata. Taxonomy (NCBI): domain Eukaryota; kingdom Viridiplantae; phylum Streptophyta; class Pinopsida; order Cupressales; family Cupressaceae; genus Cunninghamia; species Cunninghamia lanceolata. Next base: position 40,463 of record BSBN01002403.1, on the reverse strand, counting down.
TCTTCATGCGGACCTTTGATATCTTTATTGAATCATCCTTAAGACACATATATACAAACCCTTTGAAGTGCATCCTATGATATTCATCTTAGCTAGGATCTTTACCTCACTATCTTCACTGTTCTTCTCTGTTCCTGATTAGGACTAATTTTCTCAATATCCTCGGCACACAGCTCATCGAATCCTTATCATCAATGCAACAGGAGTATGTTGACATCAATGACAACACCGGTTAGGCCCATACTTGCAACACATTTTGCATTCCCTAGCTCGTGGGGCTGAACCAACTGTGCCAATGTGTCGGGGTGGGCAAGTAAATGCTAAGGGAGGTCTTGTTTCATGCACCAAGTGTCCCAGTCATTCGAGGCAGCAGACTATTGGAAAAGTCACTTAAGTTCCTAAGAGCAAAAACTACCAAACTTTGATGGAGTAGTTCTTAGAATTTGTGGTAGCTGGGAACATTCTGTCTAGACCTATAGGTGCACATGGGGTTCATCCACCAATAACCTCTCTCAGTTTTGGTCAACTCAAATATGTTTGAACATGCTGAAATCAAATGCATTCTTGCAAAATGCTTTAGTTTCATGTAGCACAACCTTGCCAAGAGCCATATTTTTTGTTATGCTCATCATGGGGCCAAACTGACTACGCCAATGCATCGGGGTGGGTGGGTAAATGCCATGGAAGGTCTTGTTTCGTGTGCCAAGAGTCTAGTCATTCTAGGCTGTAAGCTACTGACAAAGTCACTTTGTCGGTAGCTTGCAGCTTGGAACAACTGGGACACTTGGCACATGAAACGAGACCTCCCCTAACATTTATCCACCCACCTCGACATACAGTTTGGCCCCATGAGCTATGGAATGTAAAATTTCACTCCTAGCACCTTTTGACTTTGCCAATAGCTTATAGCCCGAAATGACTGGGATGCTTGGCACACAAAATGGGGCCTCCCCTAGCATTTAACCACCCACCCTAATGTGTTTATGCAATCAGTTCAACTTGACGAGCTGTGGAATGCAAAATATCACTCCCAGCACATTTTTTCAGTAGCCTGCATCCTAGAATGACTGAGACACTTGGTGTATGAAATGAGACCTCCCCTAGCATTCACCCTACCCACCTGGATATGTTAGCATAGTTGGTTTGACCCCATGATCTATGGAATGCAAAATTTCAGTCCTAGCACCTTTCGACTTTGTCAGTAGCTTACAACCTAGAACAACTGGGACACTTGGCACACAAAACAAGACCTCCCTGATGCGTTTGCATAGTCAGTTTAGCCCCATGATGAGCAAAATAAAAAATATGGCACCTGGCAAGGTTGTGCTGCATGAAACTGAAGCATTTTGCAAGAATGCATTTGATTTCACCATCATAAAAAAATTGAGAGAGGTTATTGTGGATGGACCTGACGTGCACTGTAGGTCCAAACAAAACATTCCCAGCTGCCACAAATTCTAAGAACTGCTTCGTCAAAGTTTGACAGTTTTTGCTCTTAGGATCTTAAGTGACTTTGTCGGTAGCATGCTGTCGCGAACGAATGGGACACTTGGCACACAAACGAGACCTCCTCTAGAATTTACCCACCCAACTCGATGCATTAGCGTAGTCAGTTCGGCCCCCATGAGCTATGGAATGCAAAATGTCACTCCTAACACCTTTCCACTACATGAAATTGAAGCATTTTGCAAGAATGCATTTGATTTCGACACGATCAAACAGACTGGAGTTGGCCAAAACTGAGAGAGGTTATTGTGGATAGACCCCACATGCACCTTTAGGTCTAAAAGGAGCATTCCTAGCTGCCATGAATTCTGAGAACTGCTCTATCATTGTTTGGTATTTTTTGGTCCTAGGGATCTTAAGGGACTTTGCTGATATCCTACTGCCGCAAACGACTGGGATGCTTGGCGCATGAAACAAGACCTTCCCTAGCATTTATCTACCCACCCCGATGCATTGGCGTAGAGGTTCAGTCCCATGACGAGAAGAATAAAAAATATGGCTCCTGGTAAGGTTGTGCTACATGAAACTGAAGTATTTTACAAGAATGCATTTGATTTTGGCAAGGTCAAATGGATTTGATTTGACCAAAACTAAGAGAGGTTATTGTGGATGGACCCGTAGGTCTAAACAAAATGTTCCCAGCTACCATTAATTCTAAGAACTGTTCCATCAAAGTTTGATAGTTTTTGCTCTTAGGATCTTAACTGACTGTGCCGGTAGCCTGCTGCTACGAATGACTGGGACACTTGGCACACGAAATGAGACCTCGTATAGAATTTACCCACCCACTTTGACATGGTGGCACAATCAGTTTGGCCCCATGAGCTATGGAATGCAAAATGTCACTCCTAGCACCTTTCCACTACATGAAACTGAAGCATTTTGCAAGAATGCATTTGATTTCGGCACAGTCAAAGAGACTGGAGTTGACCAAAACTGAGAGAGGTTATTGTGAATGGACCCCACATACACCTATAGGTCCAAACAAAATATTCCCTGCTGCGACAAATTCTAAGAACTGCTCTGTCATAGTTTGGCAGTTTTTTGGTCTTAGGGATCATAAGGGACTTTATCGGTAGCCAGCTGCCCTAAATGACTGGGACGGTTGGCGCATGAAATGAGACCTCCCCTAGCATTTACCCACCCACCCCTGACATGTTGGCATAGATGATTTGGTCCCATGACGAGAAGAACAAAAATACGACACTTGGCAAGGTTGTGCTACATGAAACTGAAGCATTTTGCAAGAATGCATTTGATTTCGGCACAGTCAAACAAATTTGAGTTGACCAAAACTAAGAGAGGTTATTGTGGATGGACCCCACATGCACATGTATGTACAAATAGAACATTCCCAGCTACCATGAATTCTGAGAACTACTCCATCAAAGTTTGGTAGTTTTTGCTCTTAAGATCTTAAGTGACTTTGCCAGTAGCCTACTGTCGCGAATGACTAGGACCCTTGGCGTATGAAATGATACCGCCCCTAGCATTTACCTACCTACTCCAATGCATTGGCATAGACGATTCAACCCCACAAGCTATGGAATGCAAAATGCCACTCCTAGCACCTTTCCACTACATGAAAACTAAAGCATTTTTCAAGAATGCATTTGATTTTGGCACGGTCAAACGGATTGGAGTTGACCAAAACTGAGAGATCTTATTGTGGATGGACCCCACTTGCACCTATAGGTCCAAACAAGACATTCCTAGCTGTAACGAATTCTGAGAACTACTCCGTCATAGTTTGGTAGTTTTTTGGTCTTAAGGATCTTAAGGGACTTTGTCGGTAGCCTGCTGCCCCGAATGATTGGGACGCTTGGCAGACAAAATGATACCTCCCTTAGTATTTACCCACCAACTTGATGCGTTGGTGTAGTTAGTTTGGCCCCACGAGCTATGGAATGCAAAATGTCACTCCTAGCACCTTTCCACTGTAAAACACATGTAATGAAACTTCAATACACATGTATGCACATGTAATGATCTTGTATGATTTAAATGAATAATTTCAATTGGGAGTTAATCTAATTGCATAAAATAATGGCGAGGGATTTGATTTGATTCATTTGTATGAGTAAAACCTAGTTTGATCAGTGTACTTATGTAATAGGGCTGATATTTTGATCTTATTTGGGATGCAGAGATATGGAGATCAAGGTCTTATTGCATTCAAGGAATTGTCTACAAGGTTGTATACAAGTTCATCACACATGATTCACATTTTACATCTAGGGTGATCATGGCTAAAATAGGGGTTGTAATTTTACATGAATAGTAGGTTAAGAAAAACCCATACATATTATATCAAAGGGAGAATGTTACAACAATCTTGAATGCAAAAATGTATTTATCTTAAGGCAGCCATCTCCTAACACTGTTGCAACATGTTACAAAAGGGTTTAATTCATTAATTGTGTTTATTCTTTGTTGTGTCTATTCTTTAATTCATTAATTGTGTCTATTCTTTATCTATTCTTTGTTGTGAAGCAAATGCAATTGACATGTGCAAAGACAAATTCCACAACCTTTTCCAGCATCCTACCTATCTCTACTAAAATAGGATCTTTGGAACAACGTATGGACAAACATCAAAGCATAAAGGATATAGGAATCTTCTCACATGTTGTAATTGCAGATGGACTTGTAGACATGTATGCAAAGTGTGGAAGTATAGACAAGGCACGTGGACTATTTGTTAGAACACATGATTTTTGGCTTTCATTATGGTTTATCTTACTACTCATTCTTAGAGTGTACTTCACTTGAGGTTATCATGAATATGTTTGAGGGCTTGTATTCTTCATGGTGAAGGCTTGGTTGTGGTGAATTTTGTGTAATATTGAGTCTTTTAGTTGTTTCATTTGCTTCACTACGTGCAGCCAAAAAATAGTGTTTGGAGAAAAATCAGAGATTATAGTGTGAGCGCATTCAAGGAAGGTGATACTAAGCAAGTACAAAGAGAGATCATTGTTTTCACGATGCCACCTCGCCAAACCCACTCCCGAAGACGTCATGAAGCAAATGTCGAGGGTCTAGCAACCGATGAAGGTAGGGTTTGATTAATTTTTGTGAGTTTGAAAATAATTTTTGACTTTTGCAATGTTTGATTAGTTTTTTATATTGCATTTATAGTTAATGAGGCATGAGAAAACACAAATCCAATTGAGGGTCAAAACAACCCCAAAAACCCTCCAAACCCTCAAAAACCACCTTCACGTCCTCACCATGAAGGAGATACTCAAGAAAACTATTTAAATAGGGCAAATCAAAGAAAATAAAAGATATCTTCAAACCCTAATTAAAATGTTAAACAATCCAAGTGCAAGCATTGATCGTAGGAGAGTGCTTGCGAAGTCATTAGAAATGATTGTTTCTCACACTAAATCGGTGACAAAACAAATCACCGAATTTTATGACTATAGGGAGAGATGTCAGCAATACTATGCCAACAAATTGTCTTATGAGCAAGTGAAGAATGAAAAATTACAAAATCTGCATTATTGGCACATTTCATGAATCCTAAAACTAGCCAAAGATTAGAAGAGACTTGCCAATGGTTCCCTATTCATTGGTGTAGGAATCAAGATATATCCTAAAACTTTTGGGATAGATGGTACATGGTTTTTGATGAGTGTCCATGTAACAACAATGAGGTGCCACAATATTTCTTGAGGAAACTCCATTGCGAGTTCATCCTCAAGAAGATTCCTAATTACTTTGACATTCAAGAGTTCCAGGACAGAGGTGGTGGCTCTACCCAAGATAGAGAGGGGGCTCAATGAGACCAAAACCATGTGTCTAGACCCCTATTAAGGCCAGAACGTGTGTCACTCTCTTCGACTTTGAAGGAGAGTGTGAGGTGGAGACACTGCATTCATTGATTGCTCTCACATAGTCTCTAGCATAGTACGCTGATGGTCTCACCCAAGCCGATGAGGGTGAGAGCAGTAGGCCTCATTTGTCCCCACATTTGTACAGTGTTGATGATTCTTTTTACACATTCATAACAAAGTTAAAATTTACAAAATGAACCTAAACTATCTTGAAAGATATGAAGAAATCACCTAAGAGTTCTTATCCCAAGTTTTTGTATGGTCAGGTCTTGACCTTGTGGACAATTCAACAGGTTGATGTGAAACTGTAATATTCAAGGGGACTTACTTGATTTAAGATAATCTGTGACTTACTGGACTCAAATTATGCAAATTGTTACAAACATAGACAAATTATTCATTCCTTTGCATAAACTTACTACTGTATCACAAAGCCTTGTATGATTTATAGTGAAAAAAGCTTTGCCTTTCAAATTGATATGAAAATTGTTAGATATTAACACAATTCTTCCTACTTCTTTCAAATGCAAGACAATTTCCTTAAGATTTCTACGTTTAAGCTAATTATTTCAAATGTTTGGGGAAAAGTTAGAGAAAATCAGGCTGAGAATCATTTCACTATAGGATCTAAACATTCTGTTATTCACGTCTTTAATAAATACAACAAATTAATCAAGTCAACATACTAAATCTTCAAATGCAGAGTCCTAAGTATTTTCACGAACACACATCAAAGATTGCAATCTCTCAAAGGATAATACTTCAAATAGCAATAAGAGTTAGAAAACACTCTGTACTAGATGTAGAATTCCAAGTTTACTTTCATTTAAAGTACACAGTCATATAGAATTTACAATGTATGAATGACCTTTTGTTTCATTAATCAAATTGCCAAAGAACTTACAAACATTTTTACAGATACAGTAAGGAAACCAGACATTCTACGCATTCCTTAGTATAGACACAGGTGACCTCCTCTTCTAAACTAAAGAAATACTTCTCTATTCAAATGTTCAAACAAATTACAAGTAAAAGCTACAACTCTAAATCCCTGTGTAAAAAATATACAAGTAGCAGAGCTTGTTATATAGAATTTGAAGCTTCATACTGCTACGGCTACAAAACCCAATCTATGGTCAGTATTCATAGTTTCTTGATCAAGGGTGTACATTCATTCCTAACTATTTCTCAAAATATCTTTGTGGTATCTTTTCTGCCTCAAAGGATGCCAATGGAATCTTTTCAAAATAGGATTCCCCCCTTTGACCTCTTCTTTCTTGTTGACCTTTCCCGCGGATACCCTTCAATTGACTCTTTCATTAGTTTTATTTGCCGCCTTTATACTTTCCTACTCCTTCAGATATATCTTGAAATTATTTGTTACACCTTCTATGAAGGTGCGATTTCCTCCTGGACTCCTTGTCCATATATATTCTTGCATTGTGACCCCTTCTTTTAATTTCTTCTCTTCTTTACCTAAACCTTCAACCTTCTTCTTATATTTCTTTATTTTGGCACGCGCCTCCATTATTGAATCAATCATTTGTTTACTTAAATATGCCTATGGATTCTACAGACATGGCACAAAGATGACCTTGAATTCTTTTAATGCCCTTTGAAGTTCGTATGCTGGTACATCCATATATTCATGATCTATGAGATTTTCAATTATCCTCTTATGCAACCTAATCATGCTATCTGCTTTCTCCTCTAAACACTAAGTAGTTGTGATGCATCTTCTGAGGCTATCATCTTCAAACCTTAACACAAACCTAGCCTATGGTACTTGATTTGCCATCTGAGGAGTAATGACTCCTTTATTTATTAATTCATCCTCTCTTTCTTCAATTTACTCCAGTTGTCCCAATTCAAACTTGCATTCTTCTTTTCTAAACTGACAATTATATATAAGCACATTGCATTTATTCTTTTCTGTTGCAGCCAACTCCCATCCTGTTACTGCTTGTTTGATCACCTCCTCTCCTTCTTGTACGAATGTCCTGAACCACTCCTCAAAAATATTGGCCTCAAACCTCTTATTTTCCATATCCTTTACTTCATCTTTTGACAATACTGCTATTTCATTGGGCAACTCTGGTATTGTAGCATTGGGATCAAATATCCCCCTAATGAATTGCTGTAACTGGACAATGTGTCATTTCAAATATTCATGTTTATCCTTGTCTTTCTTTAACATCTCTGCTCTAATCTGGTGCATATCTTCCCATTCACTTATATGATGCTCCCTTATTGTGTGTCCTAAGTCAAAATTAAGTATCTTGTAATAATCTACTATTATTTCTCCTTTAGCTTTCTCCTTCTGTGGTATGGCCGAATTTAGTGTTTTGGATATGTCTGGACCCCTTTGTATTGCTGACATGGTTCTGGCCTTCCTCTTTTCTTTTCTTGGCATTGCATCACCTAATAAACTTTTGATGTCTATGGATACTAACTATACCTGCACCTTTTCTCTCCTTATTTCTACACCCAACCAGGTCGGAGCCTCTTTTGTGCTTTCAGTAGCTTTCTCTTCATTGATTACCTCTTCTTGAGGCTTTTCTACTTCTCCTTTTTCTTGTTGTTGTTGTTGTTCTTTTTGTTGTTGTTGTTGTTCTTGTTGCTGTGGAGGAGGCTACTATTGAGGGGATGGCTCCTGTACTATTGGATCATTTTTCTATTTAGATTCACCCTCGTTATCCTCTTCTTCAATTTATGTATCTCCTCCACCCTCATCTTCTTCCTCTGGACCTTCTTTTCTTGACGAGTCCTTTTCTTGATCTTCCTCTTTATTTTCTTCTTCCATATTTGTCATGCCCTTATCCTCTGTTTGCTTTTCAGATTTAAATTTATCTTCATCACTATTCTCTGTGTTCTCTTTGCTTTTAGGTTTATTTGTTGTTTCCTCTGCTGTTTCACCTTTTTGTTGTACCTTTTCAGGCATGTCAACTTGCTTTTCATGTGAGGGTGAACCTACTATCTGATTAGATTCTTTTGTCTCTTTTTCTTGTTCATCTTTACTTTCTACATTCTTTTCCTCTTCGTTGTATTCCCCATACATATTTAGAATATTCAACACATCTACACCAGAAGTGCTAGCTCCTGTTTCTTCTTTAGTTTGAGCAGGTGTTTCCTTCACTGCTTCCTCAGGTGTATCCTCTTTCTTAGATTCTTCTATTTGATGTGCTACATCTTGCACATCTATTATTTTTTCTGGAGGTACCAATGTACCAAACAGATCTATTGCCCCCGATTCTTCTTGTACATTTTCTTGTTCAGACACTGGACCATGTTCAACTTCCATATAAGCTTGAGTGTCTTGTTCCTCTTCTTCACTTGAATATTCACTAGATTCTTCTTCTTCCGTGCCAATTTCTCTTCGCGTCCCTGAATCCACTTCCTTGACTTCACTTCCACTATTGTCATCTTCAACGTTGATAGTCTTAGTAGCTTGTTTGGCTTCATGTGTTTTTGACCCATGCAATGTTTCTTCAGCCAATTCTATTTTAACCTTAGCATATGTTTGTATTTTCTCTGCTAAGGTAGATGCATTAGGTATCTTACTTAATTTAGCACCTACCTGCTGTACTCCTATAACTTCAGTCTATTTTGAAGTTTCCCCTTTAGATATGTCTATTGGTATTGCCTTCATAACCTTTTGCCATGTTAACTCTTTAGCAGCCTGTGCTTTCTCTGTATTGGTATCATGACTCAATGAGTTTGCTTCTACAAATGTGCCTGATGATACTGCTATTGTTACCCCTATTGCATAAGGATCCATCAATGTAGCATTTCTGTCTTTCTCAACAATCTTTCTTTTCTTTCATAGAAGCACTGGAGATCATCTTGATGCTCCCTCACTCTCTTTGTGCCTTTCTTTGGATATGTAGGATCAATTCCCTTAGCCTTAAGCTCCTCAATTTTGTCCTTCAATCATGTCTTGGAGAACAAAATGACAAGTTTGGACAATATGTCCAAAGATGTATTCCATGGTTGCGACCAATCAGGCTCTCCAATAGGAGCAAGCCTGGCACTTTCATAACTATGGTGTAATAATTTGCCATCATCCTTAACTTCTGGGGGTACATAAATGTCTCCCATGGACCTCATTTGCTCTACCGTCAGTCTTTTGTGAGCTCTCTTTTGAAAGGAAGCTAGGAGTGCAGAAACACTTCCTACACTAATCTATTGAGGAGAGGGCTATGCAAATTCAACTTTATCCTAACTATTACAGCAATGTTAAACCATTAACATGAGATATTGCAGCAAAACACAAGAACCAGAATGTAGACAGAAGAAGAGAGACAAAGATTTACGGTGGGGAAAACCCTTATCGGGTGAAAAACCCCACTCAGAAACCTGCATAATGTATTAACAAAGCTAAAAGAATGTTTACAATACACTTGCAATGCAAGCTTCAATGGTCTTCGACACTTGTGTCTGGAGTCAATCTGGTAGCATAACAGTACCTGTAAACCTGTGATACAAACTCCATCTCCAAGCACCTATTTAAATAGAACATACAAGGCAATTTTGGACCTTTCTTGGAATGGGCATCCAATATGGCATCTTGGACCAAAATCCATGTCTAGGGACACTTGGTCAACATTGTAGAATGTGTCTGACACTTGTCCACAGATCCCATCCCAAAGAGGTCACCTATTTCCAAAATGGGCTATGACATATGCTCTTACGACACTTACGACCATCATAGAATCTGTCATAGCAGTTACAACTTACAGATGTAAGAGAATCTATCATACACATGCTATAAATATTATATTTTGTTACAACACATCATATTCCACCTTGGGGCACCCAAATATGCCTCATTCAAAGATACTACATGACACATGTCATTACCTGTCTTATAACCTTCTATTCTCGACTCTTACATGTCATAGATTCGCCATAGGAATTCATCATAATCGTTTCGGTCAAACATTCCTTACACAACATAGAAGATGCCGACACATGGTAGAATATTCCTACCACTAAGTGGGATGCCTATCTCCTCATGTGAGGACAAAATAACAAGTTGTCATAATCCATGTAGGATTGACACATCACCGTGCCACATCCCATAATATGACAAAGTGGAATTTCCAATTAATTACAACATAGGCAATGAATAATAAATACAAACATTACAAATGCAGAGAATTACCAAGGTTGAGACACCTTAATTCCCAACATTCTCCCACTTGTCGAACACCTTGTAAGAGCCAATAGAAAAATAGGATTTAACTGCTATAGGCCGAGAGACCCATAGACTCCGAACACCATCTAAACTTCTCTGTGCCCACTGGTTTCGTCAATGCATTTGCAAAATTCTTCAAAGTATCTACCTTCTCCAAATTTACCTTTCCATCCTCAACCATGTCCCTCACGAAGTGAAACTGAACATCAATGTGCTTGGTTCTAGCATGGAAAGTTGGATTCTTTGCAAGGCAAATTGCACTTTGACTGTCACAACTGATCTTGATCTGACCTGCATCAACACCAATATCTGAACACAATCTCTTAAGACAAATGGCTTCCTTACAAGCATGAGTTGCTGCTATGTACTCAGCTTCTGTCGTAGACAAAGCAACAACTAGTTGTCGCTTACTCATCCAACTAATAGCACCACCAAACAGTGTAAAAACATAAGCACTGGTGGATCTCCTGCTGTCAATGTCACCTGCCCTATCTGAATCCACAAATCCATGAATATCAACAGAATGTGGAGGTCTTGAAACATTACCATGATAGCAAATAGAATACTCAGAAGTACCCCTCAAATATCTGAACACTTGCTTAACTGCATCCTAATGAACCCGTCAAGGATTAGCCATAAATCTACTAAGGACTCCCATTGCTTGGGCAATGTCTGGTCTTGTGCAGACCATAGCATACATCAAACTGCCAACAACACTAGCATAAGGTACTCTGCTCATGTCCTCCACCTCACTAGGAGATTTTGGACAATCCTCAATAGACAACTTTGTCCCCAAAGAAATAGGAACACACAATGGTCTACAATTTGCCATGTTGAATCTGTCCAACATGGACTTCACACACTTACTCTGGCTTAACCAAAGTTTTCTATTGGTTCTGTCTCTTTTGATTTCCATTCCTAGAATGTACCTGGCTACACCTAAATCTTTCATTTCAAACTAAGCTGACAACTGAGATTTAAAATCAGAAATCATATTTTTACCCTTCCCAATGAGCAACATATCATCAACATACAGTGCAACAATGAGAATACGATCACCATCAAATTTATAATACACATAGTGATCTGATTTCGATCTCACAAATCTAATTGACAACACAAAGGCATCAAACTTCAAATACCATCTCCTAGGGGATTGCTTCAAACCATACAAAGACTTCTTAAGTTTGCAAACCAAATTTTCTTTACCTTTTACCATGTAATGCTCTGGCTGTGACATGTAGATTTCTTCCTCCAAGTCACCATGAAGGAAAGCTGTCCTCACATCCATCTGTTCTACCTCCAAGTCATAAGCTGTTGCGAGTGACAACAGGAATCGAATGGATGTCAGCTTTACAATGGGAGAGAAGATCTCACCATAATCTATACCCTCCACTTGTGAATACCCCTTCGCAACCAATCTAGCCTTATACTTCTCAATACTGCCATCTGCACCAATCTTCTTCTTGAACACCCATTTGCATCCAACGGGTTTCTGTCTAGGAGGCAAAGACACTAGGTCCCAAGTTTGATTCTTATCCAAAGAAGCCATTTCTTCCTCCATGGCCTCCTTCCAGGAACTTGCATCCTTCATATCCAAAGCCTCTGATACAGTTCTAGGTTGATCATTGTTAGTAAGCAAAGCATAAGCACAACTAGAATCAAGCAATGTAAAAACAAACCTTTCAGGTTGCTTTCTTATCCATGTAGACCTCCTCAAGAGCTGAGGTTGAGGTTCAGCTTCTTCATCTGAGCTTTCAGAGCTGCTAGAGCTCTCCTCATCATCAGGTCCAATATTGTCTTTCTGTTCAGTCTTCTTAGGGGTGAGAGGAAACTGAACAACATCCTCTTTCTTTTCTTTTTCTTCTGGATGCAAAATAGTGGAAGAAGGTGTAAGCTCTCTGAAGATGACACTTCTGCTATACAACACTTTTTCAGCCATGGGGTCCCAAAGCTTGTATCCTTTCACACCAACACCATAGCTGATGAAGATACACTTAACAGCTTTGTTCTCCAACTTTGAGCACTTCTCCCTAGGCACATGTGCATATGCCTCACAACCAAAAACATGAAGATGCCTTACTGAAGGTTTTCTACCAGACCACACCTCCATGGGTGTCTTTCCAACAAGAGCTAATGTAGGAGATCTGTTTACCAGATAGCAAGTAGTGGCAATAGCTTCAGCCTAGAACTTTTGTTCTAGACCAGCTCCACTAAGCATATTCCTAGCCTTCTCCATCAGTGTCCTATTCATCCTCTTTGTAACTCCATTTTGCTGCAGAGTGTATGGAGTTTTCTTGTGCCTTTCAATCCCAAGTTCCTTGCAATACTTATCAAATTCTGTAGAACAGAACTCACCACCATTGTCAGTTCTCAAACATTTAATCTTTTTGCCAATTTAATTTTCAGCAAAGGCTCTAAACTCCTTAAACTTACTATAGACTTCAGATTTGCTTCTGAGAAAATAAATCCATGTCCTTCTACTGTAATCATCTATAAAAGATACAAAGTATATAGATTTTGATAACGAAGGAACATTAACAGGACCAAACACATTAGAATCAATAAGGTCCAACACACCAGAAGACTTATGAGAACTTGAGTAAAACTGAACATAGTTTTGTTTTCCATAAATGCAATGTTCACAAAATTCAAACTCAAGATTACAATCATCTAACCCCTCAACGAGGTTCTTATTTTTTAGGGTACGTAGACCCTTCTCACCAATGTGGCCAAATCTCTTATGCCATAACATTGTCTTTTCTGCAGGAAGTTTAACTTCCAATGCATGATTACAACCATCAAGACTAGAAACAACATATTTCTTCACTGCTCGTTTAGATGGTGGGGATGAAGTGACTGCTGCCCTCTTCCTTGAGTCAGAAGAACTATTGCATTGTGAAATACATGCTTCCAGCTAAAATAGAGTACCTCTCCGAGTACCCTTAGCAAGCACCATAGATCCTCTAGTCATCTTGCATCCTTCTTTCAAAAAGACAACCTCCACACCTGCATCATTCAAACTACTTACAAAAAGTAGGTTCCGTGCTAAGCCTGGGATGTGCATAACCCTAGAGATCCCCTTCACTCGACCATCAGGGAATCAGATAGAGACTCTTCCATGACCAATGATCTTTAGATGAGAGTCGTCACCTAGATACACCTTTCCACCATTGAACTCTTCATACTTAGTGAACCAGTCTCGATGCGAGGTCATGTGAAATGATGCACCAGAGTCGATTAGCCATACATCATCAGATGGATGGGTTGCCAGGGCTGCGATGAAAGCATCACCGTCATCTTGTGATTTGTCAGAATCTGAATTAGGAGCTTTCTTCTTTTTCTTCTTCTCCTCTTTGCATTCCTTTCAGAAATGCCCGGTCTTGCCACAGTTCGAATAAAGAGCCTTGGACTTTCTAGGAGATTTGGATCTCCCACGGGATTTGGATCTACCCTTCTTAGCTTTCTTGTCCTTCTTCTTCCCTTTCTCCTTGGGTCTTCCACGAACTGCAAGAGCTTCCTTGGTTGCCTTAGAAGACTTTCTCCATATCTCTTCAGACAACAACGAAGAAACTACTTCTTCCATTTTGAATGTGGATGTGGTGCTTCCGATTGCCATGACAAGATGATCCCATGAGTCCGGTAGAGAACAAAGCAGGTTCATACACTGATCCTCCTCCTCCATCTTTACACCAATAGATGTTAATTGTGCAGCCAGCATATTAAAGGCATTCATATGCTCAGCCACGAATCCTCCTTCCTCCATTCAAAGAGAATACAATTTCTTTCTTAGGAAAAGTTTATTGACTAGGGATTTGGCTTGATACACATACCCCAACTTCTTCCAAAGGAGTTTTGCAGTGGTCTCTTCATGGACATTTAACAACACATAATCGGCAAGACTAAGTCTTATGAGACCCTTAGCCTTCTAATCCTTGAGATCCTAATCAGCTTGTGTCATTGTAGCTGGTTTAGTTCCATTCACACTTTCCCAAAGGTCTCGATCAACTAACATGTCTTCCATTTTGAGCTTCCACATCTCAAAATTATTACCGTTGAACTTCTCTACTTCAAACCTTCCTGATGTACCTGCCATCTCCTTGCTGCAATAAGATACAAAATGCTCTGCACAGACTCCCACTCAACCTAAGATTAGCTCAAAAAACCCCTACCCTACAACTAGGACCAAAGGTGATCAAGCTCTGATACCAACTGAAAGGAAGCTAGGGTGTGGAAATGCTTCCTATGCTAATCTATTGAGGAGAGGGCTATGCAAATTCAACTTTATCCTAACTATTACAGCAATGTTAAACCATTAACATGAGATATTGCAGCAAAACACAAGAACCAGAATGTAGACAGAAGAAGAGAGACAAAGATTTACGGTGGGGAAAACCCTTATCGGGTGAAAAACCCCACACTTAGAAACCTGCACAATGTATTAACAAATCTGAAAGAATGTTTACAGTACACTTGCAATGTAAGCTTCAATGGTCTTTGACACTCATGTCTAGAGTCAATCCAGCAACATAACAGTACCTGTAAACCTGTGATACAAACTCCATCTCCAAGCACCTATTTAAATAGAACATACAAGGCAATTTTGGACCTTTCTTGGAATGGGCGTCCAATATGGCATCTTGGACCAAAACCCATGCCTAGGGACACTTGGTCAACATTGTAGAATGTGTCTGACACTTGTCTATAGATCCCATCCCAAAGAGGTCGCCTATTTCCAAAATGGGCTATGACAGATGCTCTTACGACACTTACGACTGTCATAGAATCTGTCATAGCGGTTACAACTTACAGCTGTAAGAGAATCTGTCATACACATGCTATAAATAGCATATTCTCTTACAACACATCATATTCCACCTTGGGCACCCAAATATGCCACATTCAAAGATGCTACATGACACATGTCATTACCTGTCTTACAACCTTCTATTCTCGACTCTTACATGTCATAGATTCGTAATAGGAATCCGTCATAACCGTTTCGGTCAAACATTCCTTACACAACATAGAAGATGCTGACACATGGTAGAATATTCCTACCACTAAGTGGGATGCCTATCTCCTCATGTAAGGACAAAATAACAAGTTGTCATAATCCATGTAGGATTGACACATCACCGTGCCACATCCCACAATATGACAAAGTGGAATTTCCAATTATTTACAACATAGGCAATGAATAATAAATACAAACATTACAAATGCAGAGAATTACCAAGGTTGAGACACCTTAATTCCCAACATCTTTCTCACTTCTCTATAATTTTCACAATCTGACCAGAAATCCTCAATATGTACTTGATGTTTAAATTTAGAATTAATAGTATTTTGGATCCTGTGAAAAGGATCAAACCTCCTTGCTAACTTGAATTCCTTAAACCCATAATACCTTAACTCCCTCTCTGAGTAACCAACCACTTCTTCACTGGAACAGGAATAGATACCAATTGGCCAAGGGAGCTTAAGATTCCCCCTGCTATACCTCTTTTTATACATTCTGAAGGCATTCAAGTTCTGCCTTGAGAACTCTAAAACAATCAATTTGTTAGAAGGATACCTAGGCAGCATGAAAGGTTTTCCTTCAAAGCCCTTAGTTCTTATATAAGTGAAGTTTTGGAATTGAATATACCATGAACTGTGCAAACCAATTGTATCCTCTGTATTTGTAGACAATCTCTTATCTTGCTCTTCTCTTAAAATTCTGACCATGTATGTATAAAATACATCATTCACTAAAGCATACTTTCTCAATGCATTATCCTCTTGTAAATCAGGATAATGTTCATATACAAGCTTTTGATCTAGGCCATTCCCTAGGGTTCCAACTCTGTCAATTCCATGTATACATGGTTGAACCATTGCTGCACATGAATATAATACATACGAGGACAAATAGAAAGGCATCATCTTTTGTTTTCTTAACACTGCCTGTTTTCATATGGCTGTGCTAATAGACTTAGCCCAGTGAATTTGTCCTTATTCCTTCTTTGCTTCCCTCATGAATTGTATAACAGTGAACATCCAAGGCTCACACTTAGTGGCATCCCTCAATCCCAGCAGTCTGCTTAACATTGTAATCATCAAATATATCTCTTCCTTGAAGTCTATTCTTTGCAGAATCTTATGTACTCTTGCCATGGCCTTGGGTTTATTTTCCACACTATACCAACTGTAGAAGATCTTGCTTCAACAATCCCTCTCATTATCATTGAGATCCTCATTGTACTCGTCAATATCAATATCTACCATTTTTTCATGTATCTCTAGACCAAATGTTCTTGCAATCCCCTCTATAGTTAAGTTTGCAATGACCCTATCCTGGTGTATTATTCTTCTAGTAACTAGGTCATATAAGTGTATGCAATCCAGACATAGGTCCTTAGCATCCATAGCTAATGGGAAACCTGCAGCTCTGTATAATCTACTCTCCCATATACACCTCATGTCAGGTGTAGCATCGACTGCTGTGATCTTTTGCAAAACATCATCCGTGTCATAATTCCCCATGTTGGTGTTGTCCCCACTCCACTTGTGTTGAGAAATGAAGGGTACCCTCTGTATATTGGCAACTCTTCCTTCTCAGTTTCTTTACGAGGCTTTCTTTCCTTTTTAATCTTTTCCTCTCCTGTATCCATCTTTTTCTAGTTTGGGGCCATCCTGTAAAAAACACATTTTTTAACTTGCCATTTTACTCTCTTACCTAGGGTTTTACTATGAATTTTCTATTTTTTACATTTACCCTAACCCCCCATTTGTCTTTTCTAGTTTTGACTTTCATATTGTTTAACCCAAACTAGCTAATTAACAATCAGACACATTAATTTTAACGCTTGCTTACATTTTTAAAATGAAATTACTGAAAATCACTTTGCATTTTTAATTAACTAAATTGTAACAATGTTCAAGATAAATATCTATATTTTTGACAGCTCAACCTTACAAATGTTGACTCACTTTACCGTTTTCCAATCTTTTTTGTTTCTGAAATTTTGTCTTGCGATGAATTTTCGTTTAATTTCTGCAACAATTCCTCTTTCTGCAATTTTAATCTTAACAATGCAAATCTGAAAGAAAAACAACCTTCAATTTACCCTAACCCGTTAAATTTTACCATTTTTAGTGTTAGTTTAGCATTAATTGTAGTAATTAATGCACCTACGGCTTTGGCCTCTTACTTCAACATTTTATTTTTTAAACCTTCTATTCGTTTGTTTACTTTCGGCATACATTGCATTCTCTTGTATCTCTCCTTGTATATTATTTCTTGTATGTCCATTTGCATCTTTTCAATATACAAGCCTATATCCAATGGGTTATAAACAATGTTACCCCTTTTTCTTTATATCCGCCCATGTATCTTTTGTTTGTATATCGTAATGTATGTTAAATAGATACAAGTGTTTATACAATTGTAACCCATACAGACCCTCTTTACCTATTAGCTCTCTAACGATGTCTTTCCTTTCTTTGTATATCAGGATTGTATATCCTCAACATACAATTGCCCAAACATACAAAGCCTTACCTTTATTTAACTTCTTTTTGAAATCCGTCTTGTATTGTGGTTCCTTGCGTTTCTGCTTGTATATCAGCTTGTATATGCTTTTGTATATCCATCTGTTGGTACAATATACAACCTCGAGATACAACCTGTGGGACCCACTTTACCCTCCCACTTGTATCTTGACAAAACAACAACACTTGTATCTACTCTTAGATACAAGCCTCCATACATGCAAACTCTTTGTACAATCATATCGGTCTCTTCATCTTTTCTTAACCATATTCCATAACCTCTTCAGATCCACACATGTATATAAAGAGAATGCATATTTTCAATATACATTAAGGTACGATGCATCACTTACATCCAATTTAATTACCTTTTTAAATCCATGTTGCATGTATGCCAAAGATGCAAACCCGAAATATGCAACATACAAACAACGAAACACCTTTTTTCTTTCTCTTAATAAAATTGAATTTTATATGCTCTTCGGGTCCATGACATGTATGTCGCGTTGTATATTGCCGTGTATCTTTCCTTTCAACAAACATACAACTCAAAATACAATGCGAACTTAGCCATTTATCCATTCTACTTCTAAAACTTATCAGGTCCAACTTGTATGCAAAGAATAAAACACTAACCACATGCATACAAAGTACCGCGATAAATAAACCCAACCACTCCATATGACTAATACAATGACTCCACATACAAATGACCTTGTACATGCAACATACAAAACCTTTCTATAATGCATTCACCAAAAACACATGTATCTTGCAGAATATTGGGAATTTTAAAATGGTTCAAAAAGCAACCCTTATTCACTTTTGACAAAGAATTCACCTCTATTCCACTCTGGTACTTAATGCTAATTTTTTCCAATTTTCAACACAGTTTGTAACCTTTACCTCTTTTCCCTTTACCACCAAGCAGGCCCACACACAAGTAAAAAAAACACAGCCACAGTAGGGGTCCTCATTTTGCTAAGAGGTAAAATGGGGCGTGTTGTGAACATCACAACAACTAGCAACCAAACAAAACAATTAAATTAAAACCATTAAAGAAAACTAAATGAAATAAATTCATAACTTCCAACTTTCTTTTTTGCAGATCATTATTTACCTCGAGACTTAATGTATTCAATAAGGTGCATGAATCTCCCAATTGAGTTTATGTGGGTGCATGTGATTAATAATCCTCATCTTGAAAATAAGTTGAATAAACCAGTGACTGATATTAAACTACTTAGTTGATGTCATTCCCCCATAGCCAACTGGATAGAGCCTTGCTGCCAGCAGGCGTCAATAGCCCCGACAAGGTTATCATTACAATTCTCCTGAGTAGAGCCTCACTGCTAGCAAGCGTCTATAGCCTCGGTAGAGTTACTTAGATGACTTAATCTAGATTTTCAGTAAAATCCATTTTATTTATTTACTTATTATTATATATATTTTTCTTTTATATGTAAGATAGAGACTTTATAAGATATTACCATTGTAACTTCATGATGCAAGGTGTGATCACTTGCTGGAATTAAGCTGAGAATTGTAATGGTAGCAAGGGTGACCTCCAATTTTTCACTTAACACCTACACTGGCATGTTTAACAAATGCAAGGATTTTAGGTGTGTCATTGTGAGAAACTTCCCTTGAATACTCAACCCACAGTTATTGAATACAAAATTTCACAAGCCAAACCATTTTCTACATTCATGACAGTCACAACAAGTTACGCATAAGTTTCAAATAATTATCCTGAATGTTCTAAATTTTCTATTTTTTTCAGTGGTTGTTAATCTACTCCTATATACTTCAAAACAAAACAAACATCCCTGCCAAGGAAACACAACACATAGACCAACAAAACAACAAAACAAAACAAAACAAAACCAAACCCAACAAAAACAATTGTACATTATTTACACTATGATACATAACATGACAACCACCATCACCTCAAGCTTGAAAGTAATGTTTCAAATGTTGGCCATTAATAGGTAATGGCAGATCTTCTCCAGTCAAGGTTTTAAGCCTGAGCGTATTATCTCCTATTATCTTTGCGACCTGTAGTGGACCTAGCCACAATTTGTCTAACTTTCTGTGATTTCCTTTCTTTTCATGTGCTTTATCCCAGCACAACACTAAGTTTGATATCCTAAATGTTTTGACTCTTGCTCTTTTGTCAAACCATCTTTTGACCACTACTTGATGTTTAGCAAATTTTTCAATAGCTTGATCTCTCTTCTCGTCCAATTGTAACATTTGGACTATCCTGGCTTCTCTGTGATCATCAAATCCTAAATACTCATTGGCAAACTTCTAGATAGGTATTCTTAAATTCACTGGAAGTATGGGATCAGTCCTATAAACTAGGTGATAAGGTGCATTGCCTAAGGCTGACTTAACCTTGGTCCTATCTACCCACAATGCATACTTTAACAATGTATTCCACTCTTTGGGATTTTTTACAATTAATTTCTTGATTATATCCAATAAAATCTTGTTTTTGGACTCAGCTAAACCATTCCCTTGAGGATAATAATTTGAAGAAAATTTTAAAATTATCCCATATTCAAATGCCCATTTTGAAAATTTCAGAGAAGAAAATGTAGGGCCATTATCACATACCAATGAATATGGAGCTCCAAACCTTGTTATGATATTTTCTTCACAAAATTTGATAACTACCTTAGTAGTAGAAAACTTGCAACATGTGGCTTCAGTCCACCTTGTACGATAGTCTGTCACTATCAATATAAACTTATGTCCTATAGATGATGGAGGATTTATAACTCCAATGAAATCCAAGCCCCACTATGCAAATGGCCTAGACTCAATGACTAGATGTAATGGATTAGCCTGATTCCTTCCCTTATCTGCTATAGTTTGACAGGTGTGACAACTTCAAATATGACTCTCTGTATCCTTGAACATTGTTGGTCAATAGTATCCCGCTCTTAATATCTTATGTGTAGTAGCTAAATGAGAACCATGAGTAGTTCCATACTTATCATGCAACTTCGACAATACCTTATTTGCTTCAATTCTATTTAAACATCTTAAATATATACCTTCATGATTTTTCTTGAATAGAAGACCTCCTTGTACCATGTATCTCTGTGCTTTAATCTTTAAAGCTCTCCTCTGAGAAGACTTCATCTTACTTGGATATTTACCCGATATCAGAAATGTATTTAAATCATCATACTAGCCTGATGCATCATTAAAGTTTAATACATACCACTGCTTTACCAAATTTAGATCTATGTTTGCTATGGTCTGTACTAATACCTGTCCTCGAACCAACTTTATTGGAATGATCTCCATATCAAACTCTTGCAATATTGTAATCCATTTGGCCCTTTTCTCACCAGGCTCATTCTGCATTAGCAACATTTTTACTGCTGCATCTAGTACTATGGCCTTGACTTGACTTCGTAGGATGTAATGTTCTTACTTTTTAACTACCCTTACTAATGCAAATGCTTGTCTTTCTGTGTCTAAATACTTCAGTTGTGCATCTTTCAAAGGTGCACCCATGAAATCTATGGGCTTTTCTTCATTATCTTCTCCCTTTTGTGTCACGACAGTTGCAACTGAATGTGTAGATGCAAAAGAATATATGTAAAATGGCTTGGTATGATTTGGACTTGCTAACACAGGAGCATCAGAAATGGCCTCCTTAATATCTTTGAATGCGGCCTTGGCTACTGGTGTCCATTCTATCTTTGCATCTTTCTTGAGCATTACATTTAATGGTTGCACAATCTCTGTAAACCCTGTAATAAACTTCCTGACAAAGTTAATCTTACCAAAAAAAGATTTTAATTCCTTCTTACTGTTAGGTAATTGCAATTTTCTTATTCCTTCTACTCTGTTGGGATCAATGGATATTCCATTTTCAGAAATGACATGTCCTAACAATTTTCCCTCAGTTACACTGAATGAACATTTCTTTGGGTTAAGAGAAATCCCATACCTTTCGCATCTTTTAAGTACCCTTCTCAAATCTTTTGTATGAGTGGATGCATCTTTAGAGTACACAGTTAAATCATCCATATAAATAACAATGCATTTACCTAATAATCCATGAAACGTAATGTCCATGGCTCGTTGAAAAGTGGCATTGGCATTGATCAAACCAAAAGGCATTCTCCTATATGCATAATTACCCCACTTGCTAGTAAAAGTAGTCTTTAACCTATCTTCTTTATCAACCAAGACCTAATTATATCCTAAAAATCCATCTAAAAAAGACATCATCTTAGCTCCGTTTACTGCTTGCAGTACTTCATCTATTAGAGGTAAGGTATAATTATCCTTTTCAGAAGCTTTGTTCAAATTTCTAAAGTCAACACATAATCTAATATCTCCACTTTTCTTTCTCACAGGTACCAAATTAGCTACCCAGGTTGAATGTCTTACTGGGAAGATTATCCTGGCAGACAACAATTTTTTCACTTCCTCAAAGATTAAAGGCTCCAAAATAGCATTCACATGCCTTTGTTTCTGTCTAAATCATTTAACTTTTGGTTTTAAGGGTATTAAATGAGTTATGATGGACATATCATATGTCTTCAAATCTTCATATGTCCATGCTATTACGTGTTTGTATTCTTTCAAAACATCCACAATTTCCTTTCTTAACTTCTCAGAGTAAGCCTTTCCAATCAGTACATTCTGTGGACTTTCTCTATTCCCAAGTTATAGGGATAACATTTACCCCCTTCAGTTTTGGGCAAATCTTTCTGTCTAACTACCCCATCAAAGTCAAAAATATTTTCCAACTCAATTACCCCCTTAGGCAAGAAATTACTTTTCAAGTTTATTATGTCTTCTTCATCCCAAGACACATTAGGCCTTTCCTGTTCATCAATCATTTGAGCTTCAAACACTTCATTACAGGTGAGAAAATCCACAATTTGCTGAGCCCCTTCAAATACCTAAAAATGAGTAACATTATCTGGTATGCTCGGGACATTCACTAATTGAACAACAAATCATTTTAGACCTGACAATGTTAAGGGCTCCAAAGTGCAATCAACAACTGCTAATGCATTTGGTCTATGATTCAATTCTTTAGGAATATGTTCTATGTTAAAGGCATCAAATGAATCTATTAAATCCCACACTCTATGCCTATAACAAACCATCTTCTTAGAATTGCATGCATACAATTTTCTCACTTGTCTGACCACTAACTCAGAGTCTAAAAATACTCTGATCATTTTCACCTTTTTCTTGATAGCCATAACAAGTCCATAAATTAAAGCTTCAGATTCCTCTACATTATTAGTACAAGGAAATTGTAACCTATATGCTGCTAAAAATGACTTACCATTAGGATCTATAAGCTCAACACCTACATCTGTACCTTATTTGGGCTTAGACTCGTCACATTTCAATGTCCACATGCCTTCCTTATTACTTTGACCTTTTATTTTGACATGTCTCACCCTTTCTATTACCTACACTGTAATATCTTGTTTCTTCATGGGTGATTCATTTTGACCTACTTGCATATTTATATTCTCAATTTGTAAATCAAAATGACAGACACTTTTGTCTTTTGTTTCTTTCTTTAAATCTAAAATTAATACATCCATGTTATCGTGAAAGTATAACTCTGGTTTCTTAGGATGAACCTTTCCTTCTTGCAGTTCCATCCCTTTTGTGCACTTTATGTATTGATATTCTATAATGTCTCTACACATTCTACAATTCTCTTCAGAATGAGGATTACTATGGACTCTGCACATGCTTTTGTACAACTTGCACTGAACTAGAATTTTTTGTTCAATGCAGCTTTCTATTTCCTGCCTAATGATCTGACCAAAACTATTTACTGCATTGTCTTCCTCATCAAAAGAATTGCAATTAGACTCAATGAACACTACTGTTTCTTTACTGACAGGTTTTTCTTTAAAATTCAACATCAAGATTTATTCAATCTGCACCCCCTTATTAGTGATTCTATAAACACTCGGTTCAACAGAAGCATATAATATCTCATTAGTCCTATTGTATTCTGTAATCATGTGTTTCATTCTCGGTTCAACTGCTATCCTGATCTGATTTAAAACATCTCTCCAAGGTAACCACATGTGTGAAAAATCAGTGGCCATATACCCATTTAATGTTTGGACCAGTCTCTACTTAACAACATCCCATAATTCATAGGTATATCCACTACCTGAATGTTAATAAACTGACTCACCCTAGTATCAGAGGCTAACTGCATTTGAATATGCATTAATTCTCCTATCACATTAACCTCAGTTTTGTCTTATTGTGTAACAACCTTGGCAGATTTGGTAGGAGTCAGCCCTAAAGTTTTGCGTATCCCTAAAGGCATTACATTGGCTAATGCACCAAAATCTACCATGCAATTATGTATGTTCTTTCCCAACATCCTAATGGTTAACAAGAAAGGAGGGGCTTCCCTCTTATCTGCATACATGACCATGTTAGTGTTGGAAGACTGTTTAGTTTTCTTACTTTTGTCTTTGGATTGTGGATCCTTACTAGGAACACTCATATCAGCAGAGACCTCGCCTGTCACAGATGTATCCAAGGATTTTATGAAAACATTTATGACCCCTAGACTTTTCAACAATTCACATAAAGTTATATTGACCTTGATTTTTTTATCTCTTTAGACAAGTAACTCATTAACCTCATTGTTTCCACTGTCTCTATTTTCCTTGTTTGAACTTTTGATGCTATTGTCCCACTCACATGGCGTGTTGATCTAGACGAGTGTTGAAATTGTTGGGAGGAGTGGAATTAGTGAAAGGACCTCCAGGCCTAGTATTACTTTTCAAATTGTAGGTATGATTTTTGTTGGACTGTTGAAAAGCCTGTACTTCCTCTGTTTCACATAACACTTCATTTTCAATTTTAAAGGGAAACTGAAATGCATTCAATACTAAGGCTGATTCAGGGTATAAGTTCTCACAAAAGTAAGGCTCACCTTCTAACAGTTGATCCTCTTCCTCCCAAGTTGCAAAGGTGAAAGTCTCTAAGACTAAAGCAATCTCAAATCTTGAGGGCACTATTTCATTACCTTTGGGAATGAGAAACTTAGAGGTGGGAGCCTGTACATCCACATTGAAAATACTAGCCGCCAGATGAAACTAAGGGCAATCTAATTTAGCATGTGCACTGGTATTGTAGATCCTGCACTAGTTTTTTAATGCTACATTGGCCATTTAAATTTTGGCTATTTGTTTTGTTTCCTGATTATCTAAACTCTCAAATGGAGAAGCTAGAGTGCCATTATTTGGCCCTGTGTTCCATGTCCTAGGTGGCTTTGGTTGATTCTGATTTCTATTGTTATTACCCCAGGTCTTGTTGTCTACAGCATGTCCTCTGTTTTGCATTGTCTATCCTTGATTATGATTTTGACTCTGATTATAATTCTAGTTTTGATTTGAACCCTGACCTTGGTTATAATTCTGGTTATGGTTCTGACTGTATCCTTGATTATTTTTACCATAGAAATTTTCATTTCTTAGTTGTGTCATTTCAGTGGTCAATCTTCTCAAGTGTGCAATAATTTCTTTGATTTCTTCCCTATCCTCTTGTGCCTTTGCCACAAATGTATCCTGAGGAGATTGGAAGAATGACTGACCATTACTCTGATTGTTACTGGTACTATTACCTATATAGGGAACTATAGTTTGGATTGGGGAAGGATTATACACAGGTGTGTATGTAGGAATTGGGTTCAATAATTGAGAATGATGCATAGGAACTCCATTCCAAGGTTGTGCTTGACTTTGCATCCCATGGTTTCCTCCGTTAAGAAAAGGACTATAGGTTGTTTGTCTCATTTCCTGGTTTACTGAGGCTGCTTCTTTATAAGCTTTGGATATAGTATCTATATCAACTTTTCTTTTGACAAACATAGTAGTTAGTGGATCAAGAGTGACATAATACATGGCTAATAATGCATCTACATTCATTGTGTAAGGAGCCACTAACTAGGAATAAGCCTTTTGAAACCTATCATTAAATTTATCAATCAGTTCTCCTTCACCTCTCTCAATTGTAGCCAATTTATGATATAAGGTGGAAGGATCAACTGGTCCCCTAAACCTAGACAAGAATGCCTCTTCCATAAGTGCCCAAGAAGAAATATAACCATTAGGTAAGTTAACATACTAGTTAGAGGCCTGTTCATTAAAGGTGTAAGAAAACAATCTACACACAACATCCTCGTATTCTAACCTGACTCTAAAGCATGCCTCCTTGAATATCCTAATGTGATTCTCTGGAACCTGATGCAATTGATATTTAGGACATATCTTTTCAAGATTTTTCGGCATCTCATGATAATCATTGAATGTTATAGGTGAATTGACATTGAAATAGGCAATTGCAGGGCCACGTGGTGGGCTTGGACCTTTGGGAGTACCTAGATTTCTAGGTGGACTAGGACCTCTAGGAGGACTTGAACCAAGATTCAAAGATCTAAATGAAGGACTGTCAGGACTCACTATGTTATGGATGTTAAAAGGTGATCCAGGAGGCGTTCCAGATGAGCCTCCTATGTGTGATGTTCTAGGATTCCAAATCAAAGGACCTTTACTCTGCCTTCTATCAGGTAATTGCACAAAGATATCTTCTAAACTAGATCTAGACCTGGCCACCCTATCACTGTTATGAGCCAGTTTTTCTTAAATCCTATCTTAACTCCAATTAGACCCTCCTTCTAGCACCAAAAATTGTTGATGATTGTTTTTACACATTCATAACAAAGTTAAAATTCATAAAATGAACCTAAACTATCTTGAAAGATATGAAGAAATCACCTAAGAGTTCTTAATCCCAAGTTTTTGTATGGTCAGGTCTTGACCTTGTGGACAATTCAGCAGGTTAATGTGAAATTGTAATATTCAAGGGGCCTTACTTGATTTAAGATAATCTGTGACTTACTGGACTCAAATTATGCAAATTTTTACAAACATAGACAAATTATTCATTCCTTTGCATAAACTTACTATTGTATCACAAAGCCTTGTATTATTTATAGTGAAACAAGCTTTGCCTTTCAAATTGATATGAAAATTGTCAGATATTAACACAATTCTTCCTGCTTCTTTCAAATGCAAGACAATTTCCTTAAGATTTATGCGTTTAAGCTAATTATTTCAAATGTTTGGAGAAAAGTTAGAGAAAATCAGGTTGAGAATCATTTCACTACAGGATCTAAATGTTCTGTTACTCATGCCTTTAAGAAATACAACAAATTAATCAAATCAACATACTAAATCTTCAAATGCAGAGTCTTGAGTATTTTAACGAACACACATCAAAGATTGCAAGCTCTCAAAGGATAATACTTCAAATACCAATAAGAGTCAGAAAACACTCTATAATAGATGCAGAATTCCAAGTTTACTTGTATTTGAAGCACACAGTCATAGAATTTACAATGTATGAATGACCTTTTGTTTCATTAATCAAATTGCCAAAGAACTTACAGACATTTTATAGATACAGTAAGGAAACCAGACATTTTGCGCATTCCTTAGTGTAGACATAGGTGACCTCCTCTTCTAAACTAAATAAATACTTCTCTATTCAAATGTTCAAACAAATTACAAGTAAACGCTACAACTCAAAATCCCTGTGTAAAAAACATACAAGTAGCAGAGCTTCCTATATAGAATTTGAAGCTTCATACTACTACGGCTACAAAACCCAATCTATGGTCAGTATTCATACTTTCTTGATCAAGGTGTACATTCATTCCTAACCATTTCTCAAAATATCTTTTTGGTATCTTTTCTACCTCAAAGGATGCCAATGGAATCTTTTCAAAATAGGATTCCCCCCTTTGACCTCTTCTTTTTTGTTGACCTTGCCTGCGGATACCCTTCAATTGACTCTTTCATTAGTATTATTTGCCCCCTTTTTATACTTTCCTACTCCTTAAGATATATCTTGAAATTATTTGTTACACCTTCTATGAAGGTGCGATTTCCTCTTGGACTCCTTGTCCATATATATTCTTACATTGTGACCCCTTTCAATTTCTTCTCTTCTTTACCTGAACCTTCAACCTTCTTCTTATATTTCTTTATCTTGGCACTCATCTCCATTATTGAATCAATCATTTGTTTACTTAAATACGACTCTAGATTCTCCAGACATGGCACAAAGATGGCCTTGAATTATTTTAATGCCCTTTGGAGTTCATATGCTGGTACATCCATACATTCATGATCTATGAGCTTTTCAATTATCCTCTTATGCAACCTGATCATGCTTTCTGCTTTCTCCTTTGAAACCTGAGTAGTTGTGATGCATCTTCTAAGGCTATCATCTTCAAACCTTAACTCCAACCTGGCCTATGGTACTTGATTTGCCATATGAGGAGTAATGACTCCTTCATTTATTAATTCATCCTCTCTTTCTTCAATTTCCTCCAGTTGTCCCAATTCAAATTTGCATTCTTCTTTTCTAAATTGACAATTATATATAAGCACACTGCATTTATTCTTTTATGTTGCAGCCAACTCCCATCTTGTTACTACTTGTTTGATCACCTCCTCTCCTTCTTGTACGAATGTCCTGAACCACTCAAATATATTGGCCTCAAACCTCTTATTTTCCATATCCTTTACTTCATCTTTTGACAATAGTGCTATTTGACTAGGCAACTCTGGTATTGTAGTATTGGGATCAAATATCCCCCTAATGAATTGCTGTAACTGGACAATGTGTCATTTCAAATATTCATGTTTATCCTTGTCTTTCTTTAACATCTCTGCTATAATCTGGTGCATATCTTCCCATTCACTTATATGCTACTCCCTTGTTGTGTGTCCTAAGTCAAAATTAAGTATCTTGTAATAATCTACTGTTATTTTCCCTTTAGCTTTCTCCTTTTGTGGTATGGCCAAATTTAGTGTTTTGGATCAATCTGGACCCCTTTGTATTGCTGACATGGTTCTGGCCTTCCTCTTTTCTTTTCTTGGCGTTGCATCACCTAATAAACTTTTGATGTCTATGGATACTAACTGTACCTCCACCTTTTCTCTCCTTATTTCTGCACCCAACCAGGTCGGAGCCTCTTTTGTGCTTTCAGTAGCTTTCTTTTCATTGATTACCTCTTCTTGAGGCTTTTCTACTTCTCCTTATTCTTCTTGTTGTTGTTGTTCTTGTTGCTATGGAGGAGGCTACTGTTGAGGGGCTAGCTCCTGTACTATTGGATCATTTTTCTGTTTAGATTCACCCTCATTATCCTCTTCTTCAATTTCTGTATCTCCTCCACCCTCATCTTCTTCCTTTGAACCTTCTTTTCTTTATGAGTCCTTTTCTTGATCTTCCTCTTTATTTTCTTGTTCCATATTTGTCATGCCCTTATCCTCTATTTGCTTTTTAGATTTAAATTTATCTTCATCAGTATTCTTTGTGTTCTCTTTGCTTTCAGGTTTATTTGTTGTTTCCTCTGCTATTTCACCTTTCTTTTGTACCTTTTCAGGCATGTCAACTTGCTTTGCATGTGCAGGTGAACCTACTATCTGATCAGATTCTTTTGTCTCTTTTTCTTGCTCATCTTTACTTTCTACATTCTTTTCCTCTTCACTGTATTCCCCATACATATTTAGAATATTCAACACATTTACACCAGAAGTGCTAACTCCTGTTTCTTCTTTAGTTTGAGTAGGTGTTTCTTTCACTGCTTCCTCAGGTGTATCCTCTTTCTCAGATTCTTCTATTTGATGTGCTACATCTTGCACATCTATTATTTTTTCTAGAGGTACCAATGTACCAAACAGATCTATTGCCCCCAATTCTTCTTGTACATTTTCTTGTTCAGACACTGGACCTTGTTCAGCTTCCATATAAGCTTGAGTGTCTTGTTTCTCTTCTTCACTTGAATATTCACTGGATTCTTCTTCTTCCATGCCAATTTCTCTTCCCATCCCTGAATCCACTTCCTTGACTTCACTTCCACTGCTGTCATCTTCAACGTTGACATTCTTAGTAGCTTGTTTGGCTTCATGCATTTTTGACCCAAGCAGCGTTTCTTCAGCCAATTCTATTTTAACCTTAGCATATATTTATCTTTTCTCTGCTGAGGTAGATGCATTAGGTATGTTACTTAATTTAGCACCTTCCTACTGTGCTCCTATAACTTCACTCTGTTTTGAAGTTTCCCCTTTAGATATGTATATTGGTATTGCCTTCATAACCTTCTGCCCTGTTAACTCTTTAGCAGCCTGTGCTTTCTCTTTATTGGTATCATGACTCAATGAATTTGCTTCTACAAATGTGCCTAATGATACCACTATTGTTACCCCTATTGCATAAGGATCCATCAATGTAGCATTTCTATCTTTATCAAGAATCTTTCTTTTCTTTTCATAGAAGCACTAGAGATCATCTTGATGCTCCCTCACTCTCTTTTTGCCTTTCTTTGGATATGTAGTCTCAATTCCATCCTTCAACCGTGTCTTGGAGAACAAAATGATAGGTTTGGACAATATGTCCAAAGATGTATTCCATGGTTGCGACCAATCAGGCTCTCCAATAGGAACAAGCCTGGCACTTTCATAACTATGGTGTAATAATTTTCCATCATCCTTAACTTCTGGGGGTACATAAATTTCTCCCATGGACCTCATTTGCTCTACTGTTAGTCTTTTGTGAGCTCTCTTTCTCACCTCTCTATCGTTCTGACAATCTGACTAGAAATCCTCAATATGTACTTGATGTTTAAATTTAGAATCAATAGTATTTTGGATCTTGTGAAAAGGATCAAACCTCCTTGCTAACTCAAATTCCTTAAACCCATAATACCTTAACTCCCTCTCTAAGTAACCAGCCACTTCTTCGCTGGAATAGGAATATCTACCAATTGCCCAAGGGAGCTTAAGATTCCCCCTGCTTTACCTCTTTTTATACATTCTAAAGGCATTCAAGTTCTGCCTTGAGAACTCTGAAATAATCAATTTGTTAGAAGGATACCTAGGCAGCATGAAAGGTTTTCCTTCAAAGCCCTTAGTTCTGATATAAGTGAATTTTTGGAATTGAATGTACCATGAACTGTGCAAACCAATTGTATCATCTGCATCTGTAGACAATTTCTTATCTTGCTCTTTTGTTAAAAATCTGACCATGTATGTATAAAATACATCATTCACTAAAGTATACTTTCTCAATGCATTATCCTCCTGTAAATCAGGATAATGTTCATATACAAGATTTTGATTTGGGCCATTCCCTAGGGTTCCAACTCTATCAATTCCATGTATATATGGTTAAACCATTACTGCACATGAATATAATACATACGAGGAGAAATAGAAAGGCATCATCTTTTGTTTTCTTAACATTGCCTATTTCCATATGGCTATGCTAATAGCCTTAGCCCAATGAATTTGTCCTTGTTCCTTCTTTGCATCCCTCATGAATTGTATATCAATGAACATCCAAGGCTCACACTTAGTGGCATCCCTCAATCCCACTAGGCTACTTAACATTGTAATCATCAAATATATCTCTTCCTTGAAGTCTATTCTTTGCTGAATCTTATGTACTCTTGCCACGGCCTTGGGTTTATTTTCCACACTATACCAACTGTAGAAGATCTTGCTTCCACAATCCCTCTCATTATCATTAAAATCCTCATTGTACTGGTCAATATCAATATCTACCTTTTTTTCATGTATCTCTAGACCAAATGTTCTTGCAATCCCCTCTATAGATAAGTCTGTAATGACCCTATCCTGGTGAATTATTCTTCTAGTAACTGGGTCATATAAGTGTATGCAATCCAGACATAGGTCCTTGGCTTCCATAGCTAATGGGAAACCTGCAGCTCTGTATAATCCGCTTTCCCATAAACACCTCATGTCAGGTGTAGCGTCGGCTGCTGTGATCTTCTGTAAAACATCATCTGCGTCATAATTCCTTATGCTAGTGTTTGTCCCCACTTTGCTTGTGCTGAGCAACGAAGGGTACCCTCTGTATATTGGCAACTCTTCCTTCTCAGTTTCTTTATGAGGCTTTCTTTCCTTTTTAATCTTTTCCTCTCCTGTATCCACCTTTTTCTTCTTTGGGGCCATCCTATAAAATACAAATTTTTTAAATTGCAATTTTGCTCTCTTACCTAGGGTTTTACTATGAATTTTCTATTTTTTACATTTACCCTAACCCCCTGTTTGTCTTTTCTAGTTTTGACTTTCATATTGTTTAACCCAAACCAGCTAATTAACAATCAGACATAGTAATTTTAATGCTTGCTTACATTTTTAAAATGAAATTACTGAAAATCACTCTGCATTTTTAATTAACTAAACTGTAACGGTGTTCAAGATAAATACTTGTATTTTTGATAGCTCAACCTTACGAATGTTGACTCACTTTACCATTTTCCAATCTTTTCCATTTCTAAAATTTTGTCTCGTGATGAATTTTCATTCAATTTTTGCAACAATTCCTCTTTCTACAATTTAATCTTAACAAGGCAAATCTGAAAGAAAAACAATTTTCAATTTACCCTAACCCATTAAATTTTACCATTTTCAGTGCTAGTTTAGCATTAATTGCAACAATTAATGCACCTACGGCTTTGGCCTCTTACTTCAACCTTTTATTTTTTAAACCTTCTATCTGTTAGTTTACTTTATGCATACATCACATTCTCTTGTATCTCTCCTTGCATATTATTTCTTGTATGCCCATTTGCATCTTTTCAATATACAAGCCTATATCCAATGGGTTATAAACAATGTTACCCCTTTTTCTTTATATCCGCCCTTGTATCTTTTGTTTGTATATCATAATGTATGTTAAATAGATACAAGCATTTATACAATTGCAACCCATACAAACCCTCTTTACCTTTTAGCTTTTTGACGATGTCTTTCCTTTATTTGTATATCAAGATTGTATATCTTCAACATACAATCGCCTAAACATACAAAGCCCTACCTTTATTTAACTTCTTTTTGAAATCTGTTTTGTATTGCGGTTCCTTGCGTTTCTGCTTGTATATCAGCTTGTATATGATTTTGTATATCCATTTGTTGGTACAATATACAACCTCGAGATACAACCTGTGGGACCCACTTTACCCTCCCACTTGTATCTCGATGAAACAACGACACTTGTATCTACTCTTAGATACAAGCCTCCATACATGCAAACTCTTTGTGCAATCATCTCAGACTCTTCATCTTTTCTCAACCATATTGCATAACCTCTTTAGATCCACACATGTATATAAAGTGAATGCATCTTTTCAATATGCATTAAGGTATGATGCATCACTTACATCCAATTTAATTACATTTTGAAATCTGCATTGCATGTATGCCGAAGATTCAAACCTGAAATATGCAACATATATACAACGAAACATACCTTTTTTCTTCCTCTTAATAAAACTAAATTTTATATGCTCTTCTGGTCCGCGACATGTATATTGTGTTGTATATTGCCTTGTATCTTTCCTTTCGACAAACATACAACTCAAAATACAATGCGAACTTAGCCATTTATCCATTCTACTTCTGAAACTTATCGGGTCCAACTTGTATGCAAAGAATAAAACACTAACCACATGCATACAAAATACCATGATAAATAAACCCAACCACTCCATGTGACTAATACAACGACTCCACATACAAACGACCTTGTATATGCAACATACAAAACCCTTCTATAATGCATTTTACCAAAAACACGTGTATCTTGTAGAATATTGGGAATTTTAAAATGGTTCAAAAAGAAACCCTTATTCACTTTTGACAAAGAATTCACCTCTATTCCACTCTGGTACTTAATGCTAATTTTTTCCAATTTTCAACACGGTTTGTAACCTTTACCTCTTTTCCTTTACCACCAAGTAGGCCCATACACAAGCAAAAAAAGAACACAGCCACAATAGGGGTACTCATTTTGCTAAGACGTAAAATGGGGCATGTTGTGAACATCACAACATGTAGTTGATGTGGTAACCTGTGTGATTATGGGATGCAGGACTCATGACAGGACTCCTGACAGGATGCTACGACGTAGGAACAACATCTAATGATGGACACATCCATATTGGATGATATTGTTCTCACCGATGATGCATCATAGTGTACATTTGGTATTGACTTTCAGGTAATTTTTTACAAGTTTCATCTTGATATAATATATTCTTATTTGAAATTTGTAATTAATTTTATGACTATCTATATTATAAGTCAAAAATAATGTATGTAATTTTCTGTGCAATGAAATTCCAGGGTCAGAGTCTTCATCTTGCCTCTGTTAGCTATCCATTGGTGGGTTATGAGAGGAGGTCAAGTCAACAAGTATGTAATTTGTCACATGATTGTAACTATTGTACATATATCAATGGTAATATTATTCAATGACAATTTGATGATTTCAATAGGGAGCTTCACCAGCACCTCCATGGTTTCCTTTGTCCCTTGGATGCAAAACCACTTATATGGAGGTAAATTTAACCATTTGTAATCATTATGTATTTAAATAATGTTATGTATTTATTTTGGTCGAATAACCTTGAACTCTATTTTCAAATACTGAATATTGAGACTCCTCCTCATCTTCCTAAGTTAGTGTAGGTAGGCATATATAGCCATGATGTCTTCAAATCCTTTGACCAAGGTATGAGCCAATAACATAAGAATGTCATTTTGTATTTCTTGCTTTATCTCATGTCATTTAATGTACATAAATGATATTTATGTTTAGTCAATTTTGCTTCTTGATGCTTCTCACAGGAGGTCACAACTCCAACTCGTCCAACTATAGACACAGAGAGAGAAAAGATGATCGAGAGTGATCATCGGATAGTGGTAAGTGACCAATTACATATGTGATGTTATATATTTCATTTTTTCTATATTAATGTGCATATTGTTTGATTGTATTAACAGGTGGAGCTGCATAAATCTCTGTCGAAGAGGTCTACTCAACGGGAGAGAGAGGATGAGTCACTGGTTGGCTCTTCATCTTCACGGCCAAGCAAGGGCCATTGATTATTTGATAGAAGTCCATAGGAATCTAGATTTTGGGACTTTTTGTATGCCTAGATGGCTTTGTATATATACTTTTGTATGTTACCGATGTATATGTTTGTATGGCTTTATATATAGACTGGATGTTATGTTCATGACATTATGTATATGATAGTTTATAATAAATATTTAATATGATGATCAGTTATCATTATAGGAATTTGGTTTTACACATGCCAATTGCATTTTCTTGAAAGTTTATAAATCATTTTCAAATAATCTATTTTGTGCATACCTTGCAAACATTGCATTCCATGAGACTATGCATTTCTTTGAGGCATTGGATCTCAAACAGTTCATGTGCCTTGTCTATGCTTCCACACTTTCCATACATGTCTATAAGGGCAACTACAAATACAATATGTGACAAAATTCCTATATCCCTTATGCTTTGATGGTTGTCCACACCATGCTCCCTAGATCCCATTTTAGCATAGGCAAGGAGGATGTTGGATAAGGTTGTGCAATTTGGTTTTAGATGTGCCAATTGAATTTGGTTGAAAGTTTCTTTTGTACATTTGCTTGAAAGTTTCTAAAGCCTTATGAAAAATCAATTTTGTTCATATCTTGCAATTATTGCATTCCATGAGACACCATTTCTTTGAGGCATCGTGTCAAATAGTTCACGTTCCTTGTATATGCTTCCACACTTTGCATACATGTATCATAGGGTAGTTGCAACTATGTAAGATTTGACAAAATTCCCATATCCTTTATGCTTTGATGGATGTCTATACCATGTTCCAAAGATACCATTTCCAAGGTTTTGGAATTTGGCTTTACACCCGCCAATTGCATTTGCTTGAAAGTTTCTAAAGCCTTATCAAAAAATCCATTTTGTTCATATCTTGCAATCATTGCATTCAGTGAGGTGACATTTCTTTGAGGCATCATGCCAAACAGTTCACGTTCCTTGTCTATGCTTCCACACTTTGCATACATGTCTCTGAGGGCAGTTGCAACTACAAGATCTAACAAAATTACCATATCTTTTATCCTTTGATGGATGTCCATTTTGGCATAGGCAAGGAGGATACTGGCTAAGGTTGTGGAATTTGGCTTACACCCGCCAATTGTATTTTCTTGAAAGTTTATAAAGCCTTATCAAAAAATCCATTTTTTTGCATATCTTGCAATCACTGCATTCCATGAAATGGCAATTCATTTCAAGGCATCATGTCAAATAGTTCATGTACCTTGTCTATGCTTCCACACTTTGCATACATGTCTATTAGGGTAGTTACAACTACAAGATTTGACAAAATTCCCATATCCTTTATGCTTTGATGGATGTCCATACCATGTTCCAAAGATCCTATTTTACCATATGAAGGGAGGATGTTGGCTAAGGTTGTGGAATTTGTCTTTACACCCACCAATTGCATTTGCTTGAAAGTTTCTAAAGCCTTATCAAAAATCCATGTTTTCATATCTTGCAATCATTGCATTCCATGTGATGACATTTCTTTGAGGCATCATGCCAAATAGTTCAGGTGCGTTGTCTATGCTTCCACACTTTGCATACATGTCTGTGAGGGCAGTTGCAACTATAACATCTAACAAAATTTCCATATCTTTTATGCTTTGATGGATGTCCATTTTGGCATAGGCAAGGAGGATATTGGCTAAGGTTGTGGAGTTTGGCTCTACACCTACCAATTATATTTTCTTCAAAGTTTATAAAGCCTTATCAAAAAAATCCATTTTTTGCATATCTTGTAATCATTGCATTGCATGAAATGGCATTTCATTTCAAGGCATCATGTCAAATAGTTCACGTACCTTGTCTATGCTTCAACACTTTGCATACATGTCTACTAGGGTAGTTGCAACTACAAGATCTGACAAAATTCCAATATCCTTTATGCTTTGATGGATGCCCATACCATGTTCCAAAGATCCTATTTTTCCATATGAAGGGAGGATGTTGGCTAAGGTTGTGGAATTTGTATTTACACGCACCAATTGCATTTGCTTGAAAGTTTCTAAAGCCTTATAAAAAAATTCATTTTTTTCATATCTTGATATCATTGCATTCCATGTGACGACATTTCTTTGAGGCGGATAAGTGCACAAACATGGGGGACCAAAAGGGGGTCTTAAGATGCCACTTTGTTTTTCTAAAATTAGAAAAGACTGATGTTGGATGAGAAATTGAAGATAGTCACACTCAAAATTTAAAGATACAACAAAAACAAGAGTCATAGTACTCTGAATCTAGTTTCTAAACTATTTTTTTTTTTCAAAAATGGTTGAGATTAGGGGGTTCAAAAAGGGGGAGCACACAAATTAGTCCTGTTTTTTAAAAAAAAAACATAACATAGCGTCTGGTGTGCTCCCCCTAAAATGCTAACTTTTTTTTAGTGTTTCAAATATCACTTTAGTGAGAAATTAGCTAACACCATGTAGTTTGTCCCTGATTTTTCTAATAATTTTTTCATGAATAATTGATTTTTACTAATTTTCAAAGTGGACATATCTTGAAAAATAGAAAATTGAGCGTGCTCCCCCCTAAAATTTTTGAAAACTAATAAAAAATCCATTTTTTTTTGAATACGTGTAGAATGGAGTCTAGTTTCTAAAAATGTAATTTATTTAAAATTTTGATGAACGGTTAAAAAAAAGTCAAAAATACCACATACTAGTTTTTGACAAAAAACAGATATACTAACAAAAGAAATTAAAGATGAAATCCTTAATATACTCAAAATGTGAAAAAATTATATGGTTAGAAAGCTAAGAGAGAGCTTAAGATTATGGTGGTATTTTTTTGAATTGTCATTAAAACACGTGCAAACCTGATGGGGAGCACGCTCTAGATTATGTAATTTTGTAACAATCTAGAAAAACATGTCTTTGGACATTCAAAACATAGTCCAAGATTTTGGGTTGGAAGCCCAAGGCAAATCTGAGCCAAAGGCTTGGAAATTATCAAAGCAAAGCATAATGCAAGTGCATTATAACATGCTCATGTTATGGTGAAATAAAATCATCTCACTCCCTCCCTCCTTATCCCTCTCTCTATTATTCTCTCTCTCCCTCCCCTCTAGGTCTCTCCCTCCCCTCCTCTCTCTTTCTCTCACCTCCTACCCTCTCTCTCACTCTCTACTTCCCTCCCCTCTCTACATCCTCCCCTCTCTCTCACTGTCTACTTCCCTCCCCTCTCCACCTCCTACCCTCTCTCTTACTCTACTTCCCTCCCCTCTCTACCTCCTACCCTCTCTCTCACTCTCTACTTCCCTCCTCTCTCTACCATCTCTCCAACTCTCTACTCCGTTCCTCTCTCTCTCACCTATCTACCTCCTAGTTTTGTTTTTCCTAGCTTTCCTAGTTTTCCTTTTCCTTTCCAAATTCTCTTTAGATCCCACCAATTTTTCCCTATTTTATTATTTTCCAGCTCTCCTCTCATCATTTTTCCCATCCAATGAACTTTCATTTTATGTTGTTTCCATTTCATCCTACCAATTTATATCCTCATCCCTCTTTGCATGTCCTAGTTTGCTTGTTTCCATTTGCTTTGTCGGTAAGGGAGAGGGAGAGAGAGGAAGAGGGAGAGAGGGTGGAGATGGAGGGGAGAGAGAGGGGAGAGAGAGGGAGATAGGGAGATAGGGAGAGAGAGATAGAAAGAGAGTCCTAGTTTTCTTGTTTCTATTTCCTTCATTGATAAGGGAGAGGGAGGGATAGAGGGGAGCGATAGGGAGATATAGGAATGATAAGGGAGAGAGACACAAGAGATAGGGAGATAGGGAGAGATAGATAGATAGATAGAGAGGAGACAAATAGGGAGAGATGGAGAAGACATAGGGGAGAGATAGGGAGATAGAGAGTGAGTGACATGTCTAGAGAGATAGGGAGAGAGATTGAGAGGTAGAGGGATGATAAAAATAGGGAGATAAGGGAGAGATAGGGAGATAGAGGTTTAGGGTTGCTCAGGTTTAGGGTTTAGGGTTTAGGGGTTGGGAGAGATAGATATATATTGGTGGTACTTGATAAATGAATATATCTAATAGTACATTGTTGTTCCAAGAAATTTCATTATGGCATCTTCATCTTATTTCTCTTTGGTATCTTTGCATGCATATATCAAAGATCTTGAACATTTTTACAAATTCATTAATATGCATTCTTATGTTTTAGATCTTGATATCTTTAAAGGCTATTTATATGAAATCCTTGGTTGCATATCTGATTTTGATAGCTTCATAACCCTCATGGGTGAGCATCCTTCAATATTAGAAGATCTAACCATATTCATCTCCATGCATAATCATGAGAAAGATGATCATGATGGATCTTCTTCTACTACAAGTTAGGACAATGCCATGTCTATTCCCATGGATCTAGTCTCTAATACATGTGATGGTGACCCAACTTTGTCTATTTCACCCTATGATTTGAATCCCTCTCCCAAAGTTGTTCCCACTTGTGAGGAAATTTTGGCGCAAGAGGATTAAATAATTGATACATTCCTTAACATCACCTGACCTTTCCTTCATTTCAATGCTCTCCCTTCAAAAGATGAAGGGTAAGTGCACAAATATGAGGGACTAAATGGGGTCTTAAGATGCCACTTTTTTTCTGAAATCAGGAAACATTGATGTTGGATGAGAAATTGAAGATAGCTACACTCAAAATTTGATGATGGACCAAAAACAAGAGTCGTAGTGCTCTGAATCTAGTTTCTAAACTACTATTTTTTCCAAAAATGGTTGAGATTAAGGGGTTCAAAAATGAGGAGCACACAAATTGGTCCTATTTTCTCAAAAAACATAACATAGCATCTGGTGTGCTCCCCCTAAAATGTTAACTTTTTTTAGTATTTCAATATCGCTCCAATGAGAAATTAGCTTACACCATGTAGTTTATCCTTGATTTTTCTGATAAATTTTTAATGAATAATTGATTTTTTATTAATTTTTAAAGTGGACACATCCTAAAAAACAAAATTTGAGTGTGCTCCCCCCTAAAATGTTTGAAACTAATCAAAAATTGAATTTTTTAAAATATGTGTAGAATGGAGTCTCGTTTCTAAAATGTAACTTATTCAAATTTTGATGAATGGTTAAAAAAAAAGTCAAAAATACTAGACATTGGTTTTTGACAAAAAAATGGACACACTAACAAAAGAAATTCAAGATGAAACACTAAACGTACTCAAAATGTGAAAAAAATTATATGGTTAGATAGCTAATAGAGAGCTTAAGATTATGGTGGTATCTTTTTTGAGTTTTCATTAAAAAAAGTGCCATCCTGATGGGGAGCACGCTCTAGATTATCTCTAGATGTTGCTAAAAACTGATAAAAACACGTCAAAGAAAGATGAACATA
>BSBN01002402.1:40000-47341 GCA_027924645.1 Cunninghamia lanceolata | reverse complement strand
CCTCAGCGCACTAGCTAACGACGTCCAACAGTGCATGTCGCCGACCATGTTTTGAAATGTTGGCGTACCCCTGGAGCGTCCAAGCCCCCTTAGGTCGAACAAGTCCCTCGGGCCAGGTCACCCATTTACCCAAGTCCCCCAGGTCTACAGAGTTGTCGAGTTGGCCCAACTTGCCAAGCTCCCCCGTCCTAAATTTTATGGGAACCCCATCAAATTGAATTATCTGGAAACCCCACCAGACTGGATTTTGAGGATACCCCGTCGGACCAGATTTTACAGAGAACTGCACTAGACCAGATTTTACAGAAACCGCACTGGACCAGATTTTACAGAAACCCCACCGGACCAATTCTTGTGGAAACCCCACCAGACCAGATTTTCCGGAAACGCCACCGCTCCTAACTTTGTAGAATCCCCACCGGGACGGCCGGTGCCATTATACAACAAGAGCGTGAAGACAATTTCATGTTGGGTGCGATCATACCAGCGTTAG
The DNA here is from genome assembly GCA_027924645.1 of Cunninghamia lanceolata. Classification (NCBI taxonomy): domain Eukaryota; kingdom Viridiplantae; phylum Streptophyta; class Pinopsida; order Cupressales; family Cupressaceae; genus Cunninghamia; species Cunninghamia lanceolata. The sequence goes on along the minus strand of BSBN01002402.1, from coordinate 46,848 downwards.
TGCACCGGATCCCATCAGAACTCCGCAGTTAAGCGCGCTTGGGCCGGAGTAGTACTGGGATGGGTGACCTCCCGGGAAGTCCCGGTGTTGCACCCTTTTTAGTTTTTGGTTGGGCGTTGCGCTTTTCTACTCACCTCTTTACTCGATGCCATCCTATGTCGCCAACTCGCCCAAGTTAGGACGAGACGGGTGGAGATGGCTTCATTCGGGGGCCAAGTCGCCCAGGTCACCAAGTCGCCGCGACCGAAGTCGGGACGGGACGGGACGGGACGGATTCTTTGGGGGGCCAAGTTGCCAACTCGCCCAAGTCGGGACGGGGCGGGGCAGGACGGATTCTTTGGGGGGCCAAGTCGCCAACTCGCCCAAGTCAGGACGGGGCGGAACGGGACGGCGCTGCCGAGGCGGGGCGCGGCGCGGCGGGACGGGACGGGACGGGACGAGGCAGGCGGAAACCCCACCGCTACTAATATTTTAGAAACCCCACCGAATAGGCAGAAACCCCACCACTCCTAATTTTCTAGAAACCCCACCGGACGGGGCAGGATGGGGACGGGGATGGGGATGGGGACAGGGCGGGGCGGGACGGATTCTTTGGGGGGCCAAGTCGCCAACTCACCCAAGTCGGGACGGGGCGGGATGGGACGGGGCACGACGGGGCGGGGTAGGCGGAAACCCCACCGCTCCTACTTTACGAGAAACCCAACCGGATAGACGGAAACCCAACCGCTCCTAATTTTCCAGAAACCCCACCGGACAGGCGGAAACCCCACCGCTCCTAATTTTCTAGAAACCCCACCGAACAGGCGGAAACCCCACCGCTCCTAATTTTCTAGAAATCCCACTGAACAGGCGGAAACCCCACCGCTCTTAATTTTCTAGAAACCCCACCGGACGGGACGGGGCGGGACGAATTCTTTGGGGGGCCAAGTTGCCAACTCGCCCAAGTCGAGACGGGGCTGGACGGGACGGCGTTGCCGGGGCGGGGCGGGACGGGGCGGGGCAGGGAGGGGCGGGACGGGACGGGGCGGGGAGGGGCGGGGCGGGGCGGGACAGATTGTTTGGGGGGCCAAGTTGCCAACTCGCCCAAGGCGGGACGGGGCGGGGAGGGGCGGGGCGGGGGCGGGACGGATTGTTTGCGGGGCCAAGTTGCCAACTCGCCCAAGTCGAGACGGGGCTGGACGGGACGGCGTTGCCGGGGCGGGGCGGGGCGGGGCGGGGCAGATTCTTTGGGGGTCCAAGTCGCCAACTCGCCCAAGTCGGGACGGGACGGGGCAGGCGGAAACCCCACCGCTCCTACTTTTCGAGAAACCCCACCGGATAGGCGGAAACCCCACCGCTCCTAATTTTCTAGAAACCCCACCGGACGGGCAGAAACCCCACCGCTCCTAATTTTCTAGAAACCCCATCGAATAGGCAGAAACCCCACCACTCCTAAATTTCTAGAAACCCCACCGCTCTTAATTTTCTAGAAACCCCACCGGACGGGACGGGGACGGGGTGGGGTGGGGCGAGACGGGACGGGGCGGGGCGGGGCGGGGCCAAGTTGCCAACTCGCCCAAGTCGAGACGGGGCGGGGTTGGCAGGGCGGGGCAGGACGAGGCGGGGCGGGACGAGACGGGGCCCGACGGAGCAGGGCGTGACCGATTCTTTGGGTGGCCAAGTCGCCAACTCGCCCAAGCCAGGACGGGGCGGGGCAGGCGGAAACCCCACCGGATAGGCGGAAACCCCACCGCTCCTAATTTTCTAGAAACCCCACCACTCCTAATTTTCTAGAAATCCCACTGGACAGGCGGAAACCCCACCGCTCTTAATTTTCTAGAAACCCCACCGGGCGGATTCACGAGCGCAGGCGACCCCACCCAAGACTTGGAAGGAATGCGGCTGAGCCAAAGGGAAACCCCACTCCGCACTTGGAAAAAAAAAAAAAAAGGATTCACGAGCGCAGGGACGGGGACGGGACAGGACGGGGCGGACAGGTGGTCGGGACGGGGACGAGCGGGACAATCGGGGTGGTCGGGGCGGACAGGGCAGCCGGGGTGGACAGGACGGACGGGACAGTCTGGGTGGATGGGACGGGTCGAGATGGTTTCATTCGGGGGCCAAGTCGCCGCAAAAGAAGTCGCCAACTCGCCCAAGTCGGGACGGGACGGGGCGGCGCTGGACGGGATGGATTCTTTGGGTGGCCAAGTCGTCACGGCCGAAGTCACCAATTCGCCCAAGTCGGGACGGGACTGGCAGGGTGGGGACGGGTGGGGGCGTGGCGCGGCGGGACGGGGCGGGGCGGGGCGGGACGGGACAGATTCTTTGGGGGGGGGGGGGGGGCAAGTCGCCAACTCGCCCAAGTCGGGACGGGGTTGCAGGGGTGTGGCGGGATGGGGCGGGACGGATTCTTGTGGGGGCCAAGTCGCCAACTCGCCCAAGTCGGGACGGGGCGGATTCTTTGGGGTGCCAAGTCGTCCAAGTCGGGACGGGACGGGGTTGCGGGGCGGGACGGGGCGGGGCGGGGCGGGACGGATTCTTCGGGGGGCCAAGTTGCCGCGACCCAAGTCGGCAACTCGCCCAAGTCGGGGCGGGGCGGGACGGGGTCGCAGGGGCCGGGCGGTGCGAGACGGGGCGGGGCGGGACGGGACGGGGTTGCAGGTGCGGGGCAGGGCGGGACGGTGCGGGACGGGGCGGGACGCGACGGGGCGCGACAGATTCTTTGGGGGGCCAAGTCGCCGCGACCCAAGTCGGGACGGGACAGGGTTGCCGGGGCAGGGCGCGGCGGGGCGGGGCGGCGACGGGTATAGGGACAGGGACGCGGACGCGGATGGATTCTTCGGGGGGCCAAGTCGCCAACCCGCCCAAGTGGGGACGGGGCGGGGCGGGGCGGGACGCGACGGGGTTGCAGGTGCGGTGCGGGGCGGGGCGGGACGCGACGGGGCGGGGCGGGACGGGACGCGACGGGACGGGGCGGGGTGCGACAGATTCTTTCGGGGGCCAAGTCGCCGCGACCCAAGTCGGGATGGGACAGGGTTGCCGGGGCAGGGCGCGGCGGGACGGATTCTTTGGGGTGCCAAGTCGCCCAAGTCGGGACGGGGTAGGCGGAAACCCCGCCGCTCCTACTTTTCAATAAACCCCACCGGATAGGCAGAAACCCCACCGCTCCTAATTTTCTAGAAACCCCACCAGTCCTAATTTTCTAGAAACCCCACCGGACGGCGACGGGGCGGGGCGGGGCGGGACGGATTCTTCGGGGGGCCAAGTTGCCGCGGCCCAAGTCGCCAACTCGCCCAAGTCGGGACGGGGTTGCAGGGGCGGGGCGAGACGGGACGGGGTTGCAGGGGCCGGGCGGTGCGAGACGGGACGGGACGGGGTTGCCGGTGCGGGACGGGGCGGGACGCGACGGGGCGCGACGGATTCTTTGGGGGGCCAAGTCGCCGCGACCCAAGTCGGGACGGGATAGGGTTGCCGGGGCGGGGCGCGGCGGGACGGATTCTTTGGGGTGCCAAGTCGCCCAAGTCGGGACGGGGCAGGCGGAAACCCCACCGCTCCTACTTTTCGATAAACCCCACCGGATAGGCAGAAACCCCACCGCTCCTAATTTTCTAGAAACCCCACCGAATAGGCGGAAACCCCACCAGTGCTAATTTTCTAGAAACCCCACCGCTCTTAATTTTCTAGAAACCCCACCGGACGGCGACGGGGCTGGACGTGACGGGGCGGGGCGGGGCGGGACGGATTCTTCGGGGGGCCAAGTTGCCGCGACCCAAGTCGCCAACTCGCCCAAGTCGGGACGGGGTTGCAGAGGGGGGGCGAGGTTGCAGGTGCGAGGCGGGGTTGCGGGTGCGGGGCGGGGCGCGACGCGACGCGACGGGACGCGACGGGACGCGACGGGACGGAGCGGGGCGCGACAGATTCTTTGGGGGGGCGAGTCGCCGCGACCCAAGTCGGGACGGGGACGGGTGGGGGCGCGGCGCGGCGGGACGGGGCTGGGCGGATTCTTTGGGGGGGCAAGTCGCCAACCCGCCCAAGTCGGGACGGGGCGGGACGGGGTTGCAGGGGTGTGGCGGGATGGGGCGGGATGGATTCTTTTGGGGGCCAAGTCGCCAAATCGCCCAAGTCGGGACGGGGCGGGGCGGGGCGGGTTTGCCGGGACGGGGTTGTGGGGCGGGGCGGGACGGGGTTGGGGGGCGGGGCGGATTCTCTGCCGCGGCCCAAGTCGGGACAAGACAGGGTTGCCGGGGCGGCGACGGGTATAGGGACAGGGACGCGGACGGATTCTTCGGGGGGCCAACTCGCCAACTCGCCCAAGTCGGGACGGGTTTGCAGGTGCGGTGCGGGGCGGGACGCGACGGGACGGAGCGGGACGCGATGGGGCACGACAGATTCTTTGGGGTGCCAAGTCGCCGCGACCCAAGTCGGGACGGGGCGCGGTGGGACGGATTCTTTGGGGTGCCAAGTCGGACGAGGCGGGACGGGGCGGGGTTGCAGGTGCGGGGCGGGGCGGGACGCGACGGGACGGAGCGGGGCGCGACAGGTTCTTTGCGGGGGCGAGTCGCCGTGACCCAAGTCGGGACGGGACAGGGTTGCCGGGGCGGGGCGGGACGGATTCTTTGGGGTGCCGAGTCGCCCAAGTCGGGACGGGACGGGGTTGTGGGGTGGGGCGGTGTGGTGTGGGGCGGGGCGGGGCGGGACGGATTCTTCGGGGGGCCAAGTCGCCAACTCGCCCAAGTCGGGACGGGGTTGCAGGGGCGGGGCGGGACGGGACGAGGTTGCAGGTGCAGGGCGGGGCGCGGCGGGAGAGGGCGGGACGCGATGGGACGGGACGCGACAGATTCTTTGGGGGGGCGAGTCGCCGCGACCCAAGTCGGGACGGGGACGGGGACGGGTGGGGGCGCGGCGCGGCGCGGCGGGGCGGGGCGGGGCGGGGCGGGTTCTTTGGGGGGGCAAGTCGCCAACTCGCCCAAGTCGGGACGGGGCGGATTCTTTGGGGGGGGGGCAAGTCGCCAACTCGCCCAAGTCGGGACGGGGCGGGACGGGACGGGGTTGCAGGGGTGTGGGGGGATGGGGCGGGACGGATTCTTTTGGGGGCCAAGTCGCCAACTCGCCCAAGTCGGGACGGGGCGGATTCTTTGGGGTGCCAAGTCGTCCAAGTCGGGACGGGACGGGGCTGCCGGGACGGGGTTGTGGGGCGGGGTGGGACGGTGCGGGGCGGGACGAGACGGAGCGGTGCGGGACGGGGTTGGGGGGCGGGGCAGATTCTTTGGGGGGCCAAGTCGCCCCGACCCAAGTCGGGACAGGACAGGGTTGCCGGGGCGGGGCAGCGACGGGTATATAGGGACGGGGACGCGGACGCGGACGGATTCTTCGGGGGGACCAACTCGCCAACTCGCCCAAGTCGGGACGGGGCGGGGCGGGACGGGTTTGCAGGTGCGGGGCGGGGCGGGGCGGCGCGGGGCGGGGCGGGACGCGACGGGGCACGACAGATTCTTTGGGGGGCCAAGTCGCCGCGACCCAAGTCGGGACGGGGCGCGGCGGGACGGATTCTCTGGGGTGCCAAGTCGGACGAGGCGGGACGGGGCGGGGCGGGGCGCGACAGATTCTTTGCGGGGGCGAGTCGTCGCGACCCAAGTCGGGACGGGACAGGGTTGCCGGGGCGGGGCGGGACGGATTCTTTGGGGTGCCAGGTCGCCCAAGTCGGGACGGGCGGGGCGGTGCTGTCGGGGTGGGGCGCGGCGCGGCGGGACGAGAAACCCCACCGGTCCTACTTTTCGAGAAACCCCACCGGATAGGCAGAAACCCCACCGCTCCTAATTTTCTAGAAACCCCACCGAATAGGCGGAAACCCCACCAGTCCTAATTTTCTAGAAACCCCACAAGTCCTAATTTTCTAGAAACCCCACCGCTCTTAATTTTCCAGAAACCCCACCGGACGGGGACGGGGCGGGACGGGGCGGGGCGAGACGGATTCTTCGGAGGGCCAAGTTGCCGCGACCCAAGTCGAGACGGGGCGGCGCGGCGCGGCGCGGGACGGGACGGGGCGTGACGCGACGGGACGGGGCGTGACGCGACGGGACGGAGCGGGGCGCGACAGATTCTTTGTGGGACCAAGTCGCGACGGGACAGGGTTGCCGGGGCGGGGCGGCGAGGGGTATAGGGACAGGGACGCGGACGGATTCTTCGGGGGGCCAAGTTGCCGCGACCCAAGTCGCCAACTCGCCCAAGTCGGGACGGGGTTGCAGGGGCGGGGCGGGGTTGCAGGTGCGGGGCGGGGCGCGACAGATTCCTTTGGGGGCCAAGTCGCCGCGACCCAAGTCGGGACGGGACAGGGTTGCCGGGGCGGGGCGGCGACGGGGACAGGGACGGGGACGGGGACGGGGACGCGGATCGGGACGGGGACGGATGCAAATGGAAACCCCTCTCCACGGGCGTAGGTGCAAGACTCGGAATGGATGCAGTCGGGGCGGAGGGAAACCCCACTCAAGACTGGGAAGGAACGTGACGGGACGGGGACGGGGACGAGCGGGGCGGACAGGGTGGACGGGGCAGCCGGGGTGGACAGGACGGACGGGACAGTCGGGATGGGTGGGGCGGCCACGACAGGCAGGACAGTCGGAGAAACCCCACTCCACACTTGAAAAATATGGATTGGTGGGCGCAGGCAACCCCACCCAAGACTTGAAAGGAATGCCGCTGAGCCAAAGGCAAACCCCACTCCACACTTGGAAAAAAAAAATAAAAAATGGATTCACGAGCGCAGGCAACCCCACCCAAGACTTGGAAGGAAGGAATGCCGTCGGGGCATAGGGAACCCCCCCCCCCCAGCCAAGACTTCGAAGGAATGCGGTTGAGCCAAAGGGAAACCC
>BSBN01002402.1:0-30000 GCA_027924645.1 Cunninghamia lanceolata | reverse complement strand
GGAAGAAGAAGCACGCAACGACGGAGGTGTCGAACCCTGCCCACCCCTCTCAAACTCATAGATGGCTCCGAGAAGTTCGATTGCAAGGAATGGACGTGCCAAAGATCCGAGACAATGGCAGAAAATGCTAGTAACATGCACTTCGGGACCAACGCATCATTCGTGGACAAGCGCCAAACACCAATAGACTCGCAAATTATTCTGCGACCTACGTGCATGGCGAATGTCAACCGAATACGGAGATGAGAGCCCACCGATTGCCCCCGAGGGCAGGGCAGCTGCGGAGACTCTCCCTCCACAATATTTGCGACGTGAATGCCACCAAGGAAACGGCACAAGCACACTACTCCTCACACAGAGAGGAGATGAAGTGAGAGGTCAATTCCAAAAGTTCCGAAGACTACCTCCAGGAACAATCGAGAATGAGACCGATTACCTGTTGTCAAGTCTGTTACTGGGTGGAGACGAGTTGGAAAGAGAGAATCGACAGCCCTCACAGTGGCCCGAGGCCAAAGCTTGGGACTGAATCGAATTGCCTCATCAACCATCATGCCACTCTTCGCAGAGAAACTGTCCTCCTAGTCGGAGACTCGCCGTATCCATACTTCCCGCAGCGTACACCGAATTTGCACGACCTTGCCGAGCGACCCAAGAGCTAGACGTAGGCTACAGAGGTATCACAGTAACGGGACAAGGAAATGGATTTTATAAAGGGGGACCGTTCCGAGCGTGCATCCAAATGCCGATTCCGTAAAAACTGTGATGCCCACAGAGCCTCCGCATAGCGACTGGGTGTCGGAGTCCATTCAACCGCCGAGTTTTGCATATGCCCCAATCATAGAAAGGAAGCACGCGCGGGGGTGGCAATTGGCAATGCCAACAGTCGTTCCCCCGAAAGTGGCTTTTTCGCAACTGTCTCGAGCGACCCAAGAGCTAGACGCAGGCTCACGAGGTATCCCAGTATAAGGTCACTGCATTGGATTGTAAAGGGACCGTTCCGAGCGTGCGTCCAATGCCGATTCCGTTACAACTGTGATGCCAACAAAGCCTCCGCATAAAAACTGGGTGTCCCGATCCGAGTCGCAATTCCGCAAAGCTCCCATCGCATGAAAGATGTGCTGCACCAAGGAGCCCGAGCTGTCCCCTCCTGGGACTGGGACTGGCCGTTCGAAAGGCCGCAAGAATGCCTTGGCACACAACATGGATCATGAGAGGGGGCACGCGGCGGGGGGTCAGCTTTGGCACGCCACCGAATGCCAAGCGTCATACCCCAGAACTTGTCCCGAGCGACCCAAGAGCTAGACGCAGGCTCACGAGGTATCCCAGTATCAGGTCACTGCATTGGATTGTAAAGGGACCGTTCCGAGCGTGCATCCAAATGCCGATTCCCTTTCAAACTGTGATGCCCACAGAGCCTCCGCATAGCAACTGGGTGTCCGAGTCCATTCAACCGCCGAGTTTTGCATATGCCCCAATCATAGAATGGAAGCACGCGCGGGGGTGGCAATTGGCAATGCCAACAGTCGTTCCCCCGAAAGTGGCTTTTTCGCGACTGTCTCGAGCAACGCAAGAGCTAGACGCAGGCTCACGAGGCATCGCAGTATCAGGTCACTGCATTGGATTGTAAAGGGACCGTTCCGAGCGTGCGTCCAATGCCGATTCCGTTACAACTGTGATGCCAACAAAGCCTCCGCATAACAACTGGGCGTCCAGATCCGAGTCGCGCTTCCGCAAAGCTCCCATCGCATGAAAGATGTGCTGCACCAAGGAGCCCGAGCTGTCCCCTCCTGGGACTGGCCGTTCGAAAGGCCGCAAGAATGCCTTGGCACACGACATGGATCATGAGAGGGGGCACGCGGCGGGGGGTCAGCTTTGGCACGCCACCGAATGCCAAGCGTCATACCCCAGAACTTGTCCCGAGCGACCCAAGAGGTAGACGCAGGCTCACCAGCTATCCCAGTATCAGGTCACTGCATTGGATTGTAAAGGGACCGTTCCGAGCGTGCATCCAATGCCGATTCCCTTTCAACTGTGATGCCCACAGAGCCTCCGCATAGCAACTGGGTGTCCGAGTCCATTCAACCGCCGAGTTTTGCATATGCCCCAATCATAGAATGGAAGCACGCGCGGGGGTGGCAATTGGCAATGCCAACAGTCGTTCCCCCGAAGGTGGCTTTTTCGCGACCGTCTCGAGCAACCCAAGAGCTAGACGCAAGCTCACGAGGCATCGCAGTATCAAGTCACTGCATTGGATTGTAAAGGGACCGTTCCGAGCGTGCGTCCAATGCCGATTCCGTTACAACTGTGATGCCAACAAAGCCTCCGCATAACAACTGGGCGTCCAGATCTGAGTCGCGCTTCCGCAAAGCTCCCATCGCATGAAAGATGTGCTGCACCAAGGAGCCCGAGCTGTCCCCTCCTGGGACTGGCCGTTCGAAAGGCCGCAAGAATGCCTTGGCACACGACATGGATCATGCGAGGGGGCACGCGGCTGGGGGTCAGCTTTGGCACGCCACCGAATGCCAAGCGTCATACCCCAGAACTTGTCCCGAGCGACCCAGGAGGTAGACGCAGGCTCACAAGGTATCCCAGTATCAGGTCACTGCATTGGATTGTAAAGGGACCGTTCCGAGCGTGCATCCAATGCCGATTCCGTGAAAACTGTGATGCCCACAGAGCCTCCGCATAGCAACCGGGTGTCCGAGTCCTAGTCCATTCAACCGCCGAGTTTTGCATATGCCCCAATCATAGAATGGAAGCACGCGCGGGGGTGGCCATTGGCAATGCCAACAGTCGTTCCCCCGAAAGTGGCTTTTTCGCGACTGTCTCGAGCGACCCAAGAGCTAGACGCAGGCTCACGAGGCATCCCAGTATCAGGTCACTGCATTGGATTGTAAAGGGACCGTTCCGAGCGTGCGTCCAATGCCGATTCCGTTACAACTGTGATGCCAACAAAGCCTCCGCATAGCAACTGGGTGTCCCGATCCGAGTCGCTTCCACAAAGCTCCCATCGCATGAAAGATGTGCTGCACCAAGGAGCCCGAGCTGTCCCCTCCTGGGACTGGCCGTTCGAAAGGCCGCAAGAATGCCTTGGCACACGACATGGATCATGCGAGGGGGCACGCGGCTGGGGGTCAGCTTTGGCACGCCACCGAATGCCAAGCGTCATACCCCAGAACTTGTCCCGAGCGACCCAGGAGGTAGACGCAGGCTCACAAGGTATCCCAGTATCGGGTCACTGCATTGGATTGTAAAGGGACCGTGCCGAGCGTGCATCCAATGCCGATTCCGTGAAAACTGTGATGCCCACAGAGCCTCCGCATAGCAACCGGGTGTCCGAGTCCTAGTCCATTCAACCGCCGAGTTTTGCATATGCCCCAATCATAGAATGGAAGCACGCGCGGGGGTCGCCATTGGCAATGCCAACAGTCGTTCCCCCGAAAGTGGCTTTTTCGCGACTGTCTCGAGCGACCCAAGAGCTAGAAGCAGGCTCACGAGGTATCCCAGTATCAGGTCACTGCATTGGATTGTAAAGGGACCGTTCCGAGCGTGCGTCCAATGCCGATTCCGTTACAACTGTGATGCCAACAAAGCCTCCGCATAGCAACTGGGTGTGTCCCGATCCGAGTCGCAATTCCGCAAAGCTCCCATCGCATGAAAGATGTGCTGCACCAAGGAGCCCGAGCTGTCCCCTCCTGGGACTGGCCATTCGAAAGGCCGCAAGAATGCCTTGGCACACGACATGGATCATGAGAGGGAGCACGCGGCGGGGGGTCAGCTTTGGCACGCCACCGAATGCCAAGCGTCATACCCCAGAACTTGTCCCGAGCGACCCAAGAGGTAGACGCAGGCTCACCAGGTATCCCAGTATCAGGTCACTGCATTGGATTGTAAAGGGACCGTTCCGAGCGTGCATCCAATGCCGATTCCCTTTCAACTGTGATGCCCACAGAGCCTCCGCATAGCAACTGGGTGTCCGAGTCCATTCAACCGCCGAGTTTTGCATATGCCCCAATCATAGAATGGAAGCACGCGCGGGGGTGGCAATTGGCAATGCCAACAGTCGTTCCCCCGAAAGTGGCTTTTTCGCGACTGTCTCGAGCGACCCAAGAGCTAGACGCAGGCTCACGAGGCATCCCAGTATCAGGTCACTGCATTGGATTGTAAAGGGACCGTTCCGAGCGTGCGTCCAATGCCGATTCCGTTACAACTGTGATGCCTACAAAGCCTCCGCATAGCAACTGGGTGTCCAGATCCGAGTCGCGCTTCCGCAAAGCTCCCACCGCATGAATGATGTGCCGCACCAAGGAGCCCGAGCTGTCCCCTCCTGGGACTGGCCGTTCGAAGGGCCGCACGAATGCCTTGGCACAGGACATGGACCATGTGAGGGGGCACGCGGCGCGGGGTCAGCATAGGCACGCCACCAAATGCCAAGCGTCATACCCCAGAACTTCTCCCGAGCGACCCAAGAGCTAGACGCAGGCGCACGAGGTATCCCAGTATCAGGTCACTGCATTGGATTGTAAAGGGACCGTTCCGAGCGTGCATCCAATGCCGATTCCATTCCAACTGTGATGCCCACAGAGCCTCCGCATAGCAACTGGGTGTCCCAGTCCGAGTCCATTCAGCCGCCGAGTTTTGCATATGCCCCAATCATAGAATGGATGCACGCGCGGGGGTGACAATTGGCAATGCCAATTGTCATTCCACCGAAAATGGCTCTTTTTGGCCACTGTCTCGAGCGACCCAAGAGCTAGACGAAGGCTCCAGAGGCATCGCAGGAACGAGGCACGACATTGGATTATAAAGGGACCGTTCCGAGCGTGCGTCCAATGCCGATTCCGTTCCAACTGTGATGCGCACAAAGCCTCCGCATAGCAACTGGGTGTCCCGATCCGAGTGGCTTCCGCGTTTGGCAGGCCATCAACTGCCAATCGAGATCTCTTCGGGACAACGGTAGGCCAGGTCGAGATATCCCTCTTCCGCCTTCCGCATGGCATCTCGCAACCATCTAAAGCAACCCAGAAACCTAGACGGACGCTACCGAGGTATCCCAGTATCAGGTCACGGCATTGGAATGTCACGGCATTGGAATGTTGAAGGGACCGTTCCAAGCGTGCATCCAATGACGATTCCGTTCCAACTGTGATACCCACAGAGCCTCGGCATAGCATCTGGGTCGCTTCCGCATGTCCCCGTAGCAATCACATTATCCCGCACCAAGGAGCCCGAGCTCTACCCTCATGGGACTTGCCCATTCGTAAACAGCTCGTATACCTTGGCACAGAACATGGTTCCATCCTACGGGGGCACGCGGGGGGGTCGGCCTGGACACCGCCATGAAATGCCCAACCAAACACCTTCCCCCATAGTAGTTATAAGTCTGAACGCGGCACAACGGAAGGCTGAGTCGAGAGTTCGCAATTACCTCACTTTGCGTCATCTCTCTATTCGGCCTCCCGCATGGCATCTCGCAACCATCTGAAGCAACCCAGAGGCTATACAGACGCTACCGAGGTATCCCAGTATCAGGTCACGGCATTGGAATGTTAAAGGGACCGTTCCGAGCGTGCATCCAATGACGATTCCGTTCCAACTGTGATGCCCACAGAGCCTCGGCATAGATTTTGGGTCGCTTCCGCATGTCCCGGTAGCAATCACATTGTCCCGCACCAAGGAGCCCGAGCTCTACCCTCATGGGACTTGCCCATTCGTAAACAGCTCGTATACCTTGGCACAGAACATGGTTCCATCCTACGGGGGCACGCGGGGGGGTCGGCATGGACACCGCCATGAAATGCCCAACCAAACACCTTCCCCCATAGTAGTTATAAGTCTGAACGCGGCACAACGGAAGGCTGAGTCGAGAGTTCGCAATTACCTCACTTTGCGTCATCTCTCTATTCGGCCTCCCGCATGGCATCTCGCAACCATCTGAAGCAACCCAGAAGCTAGACGGACGCTACCGAGGTATCACAGTATCAGGTCACGGCATTGGAATGTTAAAGGGACCGTTCCGAGCGTGCATCCAATGACGATTCCGTTCCAACTGTGATGCCCACAGAGCCTCGGCATAGATTTTGGGTCGCTTCCGCATGTCCCCGTAGCAATCACATTATCCCGCACCAAGGAGCCCGAGCTCTACCCTCATGGGACTTGCCCATTCGTAAACAGCTCGTATACCTTGGCACAGAACATGGTTCCATCCTACGGGGGCGCGCGGGGGGGTCGGCCTGGACACCGCCATGAAATGCCCAACCAAACGCCTTCCCCCATAGTAGTTATAAGTCTGAACGCGGCACAACGGAAGGCTGAGTCGAGAGTTCGCAATTACCTCACTTTGCGTCATCTCTCTATTCGGCCTCCCGCATGGCATCTCGCAACCATCTGAAGCAACCCAGAGGCTATACAGACGCTACCGAGGTATATCCCAGTATCAGGTCACGGCATTGGAATGTTAAAGGGACCGTTCCGAGCGTGCATCCAATGACGATTCCGTTCCAACTGTGATGCCCACAGAGCCTCGGCATAGATTTTGGGTCGCTTCCGCATGTCCCCGTAGCAATCACATTATCCCGCACCAAGGAGCCCGAGCTCTACCCTCATGGGACTTGCCCATTCGTAAATAGCTCGTATACCTTGGCACAGAACATGGTTCCATCCTACGGGGGCGCGCGGGGGGGTCGGCCTGGACACCGCCATGAAATGCCCAACCAAACAACTTCCCCCATAGTAGTTATAAGTCTGAACGCGGCACAACGGAAGGCTGAGTCGAGAGTTCGCAATTACCTCACTTTGCGTCATCTCTCTATTCGGCATCCCGCATGGCATCTCGCAACCATCTGAAGCAACCCAGAGGCTATACAGACGCTACCGAGGTATCCCAGTATCAGGTCACGGCATTGGAATGTTAAAGGGACCGTTCCGAGCGTGCATCCAATGACGATTCCGTTCCAACTGTGATGCCCACAGAGCCTCGGCATAGATTTTGGGTCGCTTCCGCATGTCCCCGTAGCAATCACATTATCCGGCACCAAGGAGCCCGAGCTCTACCCTCATGGGACTTGCCCATTCGTAAACAGCTCGTATACCTTGGCACAGAACATGGTTCCATCCTACGGGGGCGCGCGGGGGGGTCGGCCTGGACACCGCCATGAAATGCCCAACCAAACGCCTTCCCCCATAGTAGTTATAAGTCTGAACGCGGCACAACGGAAGGCTGAGTCGAGAGTTCGCAATTACCTCACTTTGCGTCATCTCTCTGTTCGGCCTCCCGCATGGCATCTCGCAACCATCTGAAGCAACCCAGAGGCTATACAGACGCTACCGAGGTATCCCAGTATCAGGTCACGGCATTGGAATGTTAAAGGGACCGTTCCGAGCGTGCATCCAATGACGATTCCGTTCCAACTGTGATGCCCACAGAGCCTCGGCATAGATTTTGGGTCGCTTCCGCATGTCCCCGTAGCAATCACATTATCCCGCACCAAGGAGCCCGAGCTCTACCCTCATGGGACTTGCCCATTCGTAAACAGCTCGTATACCTTGGCACAGAACATGGTTCCATCCTACGGGGGCGCGCGGGGGGGTCGGCCTGGACACCGCCATGAAATGCCCAACCAAACACCTTCCCCCATAGTAGTTATAAGTCTGAACGCGGCACAACGGAAGGCTGAGTCGAGAGTTCGCAATTACCTCACTTTGCGTCATCTCTCTATTCGGCCTCCCGCATGGCATCTCGCAACCATCTGAAGCAACCCAGAGGCTATACAGACGCTACCGAGGTATCCCAGTATCAGGTCACGGCATTGGAATGTTAAAGGGACCGTTCCGAGCGTGCATCCAATGACGATTCCGTTCCAACTGTGATGCCCACAGAGCCTCGGCATAGATTTTGGGTCGCTTCCGCATGTCCCCGTAGCAATCACATTATCCCGCACCAAGGAGCCCGAGCTCTACCCTCATGGGACTTGCCCATTCGTAAACAGCTCGTATACCTTGGCACAGAACATGGTTCCATCCTACGGGGGCACGCGGGGGGGTCGGCCTGGACACCGCCATGAAATGCCCAACCAAACACCTTCCCCCATAGTAGTTATAAGTCTGAACGCGGCACAACGGAAGGCTGAGTCGAGAGTTCGCAATTACCTCACTTTGCGTCATCTCTCTATTCGGATTCCCGCATGGCATCTCGCAACCATCTGAAGCAACCCAGAAGCTAGACGGACGCTACCGAGGTATCCCAGTATCAGGTCACGGCATTGGAATGTTAAAGGGACCGTTCCGAGCGTGCATCCAATGACGATTCCGTTCCAACTGTGATGCCCACAGAGCCTCGGCATAGATTTTGGGTCGCTTCCGCATGTCCCCCGTAGCAATCACATTATCCCGCACCAAGGAGCCCGAGCTCTACCCTCATGGGACTTGCCCATTCGTAAATAGCTCGTATACCTTGGCACAGAACATGGTTCCATCCTACGGGGGCACGCGGGGGGGTCGGCCTGGACACCGCCATGAAATGCCCAACCAAACACCTTCCCCCATAGTAGTCATAAGTCTGAACGCGGCACAACGGAAGGCTGAGAAAATATCCCGCAATCAACTCACTTTCCGTCATCTGTAAACAACCCGGCTTCCGGCTTCGGTGCGAGCTCGACCAACTCGGCCGACTCAAAAAACTACCCGAAAACTACCCGAAAACTACCGGTGCGTTTTTCACAGAACCCGATCAGAAAACTACCCGTGCGCTGCTCGCCTGTCAACCCGACTTGCTCACTGCGACTTCCCCAGGCCGCAGTGAGCAAGTCGAGAGTTCGCAATTACCTCACTTTCCGTCATCTCTCTATTCGGCCTCCCGCATGGCATCTCGCAACCATCTGAAGCAACCCAGAGGCTAGACGGACGCTACCGAGGTATCCCAGTATCAGGTCACGGCATTGGAATGTAATGTTAAAGGGACCGTTCCGAGCGTGCATCCAATGACGATTCCGTTCCAACTGTGATGCCCACAGAGCCTCGGCATAGATTTTGGGTCGCTTCCGCATGTCCCCGTAGCAATCACATTATCCCGCACCAAGGATCCCGAGCTCTACCCTCATGGGACTTGCCCATTCGTAAACAGCTCGTATACCTTGGCACAGAACATGGTTCCATCCTACGGGGGCACGCGGGGGGGTCGGCGTGGACACCGCCATGAAATGCCCAACCAAACACCTTCCCCCATAGTAGTTATAAGTCTGAACGCGGCACAACGGAAGGCTGAGAAAATATCCCGCAATCAACTCACTTTCCGTCATCTGTAAACAACCCGGCTTCCGGCTTCGGTGCGAGCTCGACCAACTCGGCCGACTCAAAAAACTACCCGAAAACTACCCGAAAACTACCGGTGCGTTTTTCACAGAACCCGATCAGAAAACTACCCGTGCGCTGCTCGCCTGTCAACCCGACTTGCTCACTGCGACTTCCCCAGGCCGCAGTGAGCAAGTCGAGAGTTCGCAATTACCTCACTTTCCGTCATCTCTCTATTCGGCCTCCCGCATGGCATCTCGCAACCATCTAAAGCAACCCAGAGGCTAGACGGACGCTACCGAGGTATCCCAGTATCAGGGCACGGAATTGGAATGTAAAGGGACCGTTCCGAGCGTGCATCCAATGACGATTCCGTTCCAACTGTGATGCCCACAGAGCCTCGGCATAGATTTTGGGTCGCTTCCGCATGTCCCCGTAGCAATCACATTATCCTGCACCAAGGAGCCCGAGCTCTACCCTCATGGGACTTGCCCATTCGTAAACAGCTCGTATACCTTGGCACAGAACATGGTTCCATCCTACGGGGGCACGCGGGGGGGTCGGCGTGGACACCGCCATGAAATGCCCAACCAAACACCTTCCCCCATAGTAGTTATAAGTCTGAACGCGGCACAACGGAAGGCTGAGAAAATATCCCGCAATCAACTCACTTTCCGTCATCTGTAAACAACCCGGCTTCCGGCTTCGGTGCGAGCTCGGCCAACTCGGCCAACTCAAAAAACTACCCGAAAACTACCCGAAAACTACCGGTGCGTTTTTCGCAGAACCCGATCAGAAAACTACCCGTGCGCTGCTCGCCTGTCAACCCGACTTGCTCACTGCGACTTCCCCAGGCCGCCACCCTTGACGAATTGCACCAAAAAACAACCCGGTGCATTTGCACAGCTCGCCGATTACCAACTCGCCATGACTTAACCATTTTGCAGCCCGCCAACAAACTTGCCGACTGCAGGAACAACTTTCAACCACAGAAGTAACTCGGAATTCCGGCATGCATGAACCCGGATCTCCTACGCGCCAGTTCTGGGCCGACCAACGCACCAAGCGCTAAGTCTTTGAAAGCAGCCCCTTACAGTAGTTATAAGTCTGAACGCGGCACAACGGAAGGCTGAGTCGAGTGTTCGCAATTACCTCACTTTCCGTCTTCGCAATCACCTCACAACTCGGCTAACTCAGCGCTATCCCGGAGGAAATGCCAGCGTCCAGCTTAGAACCCGATCAGCAAATATCCCGGATGTTTGCCGGTGCGCAGCTCGCCATGTCTAACCCGACTTGCTCACTGCGACTTACCCCAGGCCATGAAATGCCCAAACACCTTCCCCCATAGTAGTTATAAGTCTGAACGCGGCACAACGGAAGGCTGAGTCGAGAGTTCGCAATTACCTCACTTTCCGTCATCTCTCTCTTCGGCCGGATAGAATCAGCTCGCCCAGAAACATCCCGGATAGAATCAGCTTGCCCAGAAACATCCCGGATAGAATCAGGTCGCCCAGAAACATCCCGGATAGAATCAGGTCGCCCAGAAATAGCCCGGATAGAATCAGCTCGCCCAGAAATAGCCCGGATAGAATCAGCTCGCCCAGAAATAGCCCGGATATCCTGCATTGCAATGCAACTCGGATTTCCGCACATGGACTCGGCACCCTCACGAACACCACCCCCCTATAGTAGTTATAAGTCTGAACGCAGCACAACGGAAGGTTGAGCTCGGAGCTCGCAATTACCTCACTTTCCGTCATCTCTCTCTTCGGCCCTGAATCAGCTCGCCCAAAAACAGCCCGGATATCCTGCATTGCAATGCAACTCGGATTTCCTGCATTGCAATGCAAACTCGGATTTCCGCACATGGACTCGGCACCCTCATGAACACCGCCCCCCCTATAGTAGTTATAAGTCTGAACGCAGCACAACGGAAGGTTGAGCTCGGAGCTCGCAATTACCTCACTTTCCGTCATCTCTCTCTTCGGCCGGAATCAGCTCGCCTAGAAACAGCCCGGATATCCTGCATTGCAATGCCACTCGGATTTCCTGCATTGCAATGCAAACTCGGATTTCCGCACATGGACTCGGCACCCTCATGAACACCGCCCCCCCTATAGTAGTTATAAGTCTGAACGCAGCACAACGGAAGGTTGAGCTCGGAGATCGCAACTACCTCACTTTCCGTCATCTCTCTCTTCGGCTGGAATCAGCTCGCCCAGAAACAGCCCGGATATCCTGCATTGCAATGCAAACTCGGATTTCCGCACATGGACTCGGCACCCTCATGAACACCGCCCCCCTATAGTAGTTATAAGTCTGAACGCAGCACAACGGAAGGTTGAGCTCGGAGATCGCAACTACCTCACTTTCCGTCATCTCTCTCTTCGGCCGGAATCAGCTCGCCCAGAAACAGCCCGGATATCCTGCATTGCAATGCCACTCGGATTTCCTGCATTGCAATGCAAACTCGGATTTCCGCACATGGACTCGGCACCCTCATGAACACCGCCCCCCCTATAGTAGTTATAAGTCTGAACGCAGCACAACGGAAGGTTGAGCTCGGAGATCGCAACTACCTCACTTTCCGTCATCTCTCTCTTCGGCTGGAATCAGCTCGCCCAGAAACAGCCCGGATATCCTGCATTGCAATGCAAACTCGGATTTCCGCACATGGACTCGGCACCCTCATGAACACCGCCCCCCTATAGTAGTTATAAGTCTGAACGCAGCACAACGGAAGGTTGAGCTCGGAGATCGCAACTACCTCACTTTCCGTCATCTCTCTCTTCGGCCGGAATCAGCTCGCCCAGAAACAGCCCGGATATCCTGCATTGCAATGCAACTCGGATTTCCTGCATTGGAATGCAAACTCGAATTTCCGCACATGGACTCGGCACCCTCATGAACACCACCCCCCTATAGTAGTTATAAGTCTGAACGCAGCACAATGGAAGGTTGAGCTCGGAGCTCGCAATCACCTCACATTCTGGACAGGGGACGGCGGACGGCGGACAGGGGACGGCGGACGGCGGACAGCGGATAGGGGACAGCGGACGGCGGACGGCGGAAAGGGGACAGCGGACAGGCCATAGCGGACGGGCCACAGCGGACAGGCCATAGCGGACGGGCCACAGCGGACGGCGGACAGGGCACAGCGGACAGGGGACAGCGGACGGCGGACAGGGGACAGCGGACGGTGGACAGGGGACAGCGGACGGCAGAAAGGGGACAGGGGACGGCGGACGGCGGACAGCGGACAGCGGACAGGGCACAGCGGACGGCGGACAGGGGACAGGGGACGGCGGACGGCGGACAGGGGACAGCGGATGGCGGACAGCGGACAGCGGACAGGGGACGGCGGACAGGGGACAGCGGACGGCGGACGGCGGACGGCGGACAGGGGACAGCGGACGGCGGACAGCGGATAGCAGATAGGGGACAGCGGACGGCGGAAAGGGGACAGCGAACAGCGGACGGCGGACAGGGGACAGCAGACTGCGGACAGCGGACAGGCCACAGCGGACAGGGGAAGGCGGACAGGGGATAGCGGACGGCAGAAAGGGGACAGGGGACAGCAGACGGCGGACAGGGGAGAACAGACAGGGGACAGCGGACGGCGGACAGCGGACAGGCCACAGCGGACGGTGGACAAGGGATAGTGGACATGGTACAGTGGACAGGGGACGGTGGACAGCGGATGAGGGACAGCGGACGGCGGACAACGGACAACGGACGAGCCACAGTGGACGGCGAACAGGCCACAAAGGACAGCAGACAGAGGACAGCGGACATGCCACAGCGGACATGGGACAGCGGATAGAGGACACCAAACAGGGGACGGCGGACGGCGGACAGCGGATGGCGAACAGGGGACGGCAAACTGCGGATAGGGGACAGCGGACAGCGGCGTAACAAAAACTACCCCCCTATAGTAATTATGAGTCTGAACGCTACACAACGGAAGGTTTGATCTCGGAGCTCGCAATCACCTCACATTGCGTTATGGACAGCGAACGTGGGATAACGGACAGGGGACAATGGACAGTGGACAGCGGACATCGGATATCAGATAGCGGACAATGGACAATGGACAGCGGATAGCGGACAGTGGACAGCCGACAGGGGACAGGGGACAGCGGACGGTGGACAGAGGATAGCGGACAGCCCCGCCCCGCCCCGCCCCGCCGCCCCGTCCCGTCCTGCCCGGTCCCGTCCCGACTGTTCCGACTGTCCCGCTCGTCCCGTCCCGTCCCGTCCCATCCCATCCCGTCCCATCTCGGCCTGGCCCGTCCCATCCCGTCTCATCCCGACCATCTCGTCCGTTCTGTTCTGCCTCGTCCGCCTGTCTCGCACTGTCCTGTCCTTTCCCGTCCCGTCCGCCCTGTCCCATCCAGGTCGTCCTGTCCCATTCCGACTGCCCCGTCCCATCCTGTCCCGCGGACAGCCGACAGCCAACAGGGGACAGCCGACAGGGGACAACGGACAGGCGACAGGGGACATCGGACAGGGGATAGCGGACAGCCCCGCCCCGTCCCGTCTCGCCCCGCCTCGCCCTGTCCCGTCCCGTCCCATCCCATCCTGTCCCATCTCGACCCGGCCCGTCCCGTCCCATCCTGTCTCGTGCCATCCCGTCTCATCCCGACCATCCCGTCCCGTTCCGTCCTGCCCAGTCCACCTGTCTCGCACTGTCCTGTCCTTTCCCGTCCCGGCCGCCCTGTCCCATCACGGCTGCCCCGTCCTATCCCGGTCGCAGGCCTCGGCCGGGATGGGACGAGGCGTGACAGAATTTTCTGGAAACCCCATCGGACTGGATATTTTGGAAAACCTGTCGAATGAAATTTTCTAGAAACCCCACCAAACGTAATTTTCTAGAAACCCCAACGGACCGAATATTTTAGAAACCCCACCAGACCAATCCTTGAGGAAACACCACCCGAAATTTTTTGGAAGCTCATCCCACGACCTTAACATTTATGGAAACCCCGCCGGACTGAATCTTGCCGCAAACTACCAAACAAAAATTTGCGGAAACCCCATCAAGCTGAATTTCTTATCGACCACGTCAGATTGAATATTTATAGGAACCCCACCTAAATTAACTGGAGGAAAATCCCACCACTCATAAACACTGGCCCCGAAACACGTTACCCGACGGTACTCCACAACACTAGGCCCCGACCTCGCTCGCCGAGGACATTCCCCATTGCTAGGCACGAACCCCGAACCCCATTCCTCCTTGACACACTTCGACACTCAGCCCAAACACTGGGCCCCAACCCCGTTCCCCAAAACTGGGCTCGAACGACATCCCCCAGAGCTTGTCCCAATTACGTTCCCTACAATGGGCCTCGCCCCCTTTCCTAAACAACGATGCCCACTGACATTGGCGAAGTGGTACGAGTCAACCTCTGGACAGGCCTCAGTGCACTAGTTAACAACGTCCAACGGCGCATGTCGCCGACCATGTTTTTGAAATGTTGGCTTACCCCTCGACCGTCCAAGCCCCCTTAGGTCGAACAAGTCCCTCGGGCCAGGTCACCCATTTACCCAAGTCCCCCGGTCTCCAGAGTCGTTGAGTTGGCCCAACTTGCCAAGCAAGCCCCCCGTCCTGAATTTTATGGGAACCCCATCCAATTGAATTATCTGGAAACCCCACCGGACTTAATTTTGAGGATACCCCGCCGGACCAGATTTTACAGAAACCGCACTAGACCAGATTTTGTGGAAACCCCATCAGACCAGATTTTACGGAAACCCCACCAGACCAGATTTTACGGAAACCCCACCGGACCAGTTCTTGTGGAAACCCCACCGGACCAGATTTTATGAAAACCCCACCGGACCAGGCTTTGTGGAAACCCCACCGTACCAAATTTTACGAAACCCGACCGGACCAGATTTTATGAGAACCCCGGGTCCCCTAACAGCAGGCCTCGACTCCACTCCGCAATGGCTTTCCCCAACACTCGCCCCGAAACACGTTCACTGACGATGCTCCCCAACATTAGGCCCCGACCTCGCACTCCGACGACATTCCCCAATGCTAAGCATGAGCCCCGAACCCCTTTCCTCCTTGACACACCCCGACACTGGGCCAAAACACCCTTCCCCGTTGACTTCCCCAACAGTGGGCCCCAACCCCGTTCCCCAAAACGGGGCTCGAACAACATCCCCCAGAGCTTGTCCCAATTGCATTCCTTACAATGGGCCTCGCCCCCTTTCCTAAACAACGACACCCACTGACGTTGGCGAAGTGGCACGAGTCAACCTCTGGACAGGCCTCATCCGCACTAGCTAACGACGTCCAACAGCGCATGTCGCCGACCATGTTTTGAAATGTTGGCTTACCCCTGCGCCGTCCAAGCCCCCTTAGGTCGAACAAGTCCCTCGGGCCAGGTCACCCATTCACCCAAGTCCCCCCGGTCTCCAGAGTTGTCGAGATGGCCCAACTTGCCAAGCTCCCCCGTCCTAAATTTTACGGGAACCCCATCGACTTGAATTATCTGGAAACCCCACCAGACTTGATTTTGAGGATACCCCGCCGGACCAGATTTTACAGAAACCGCACTATACCAGATTTTACAGAAACCCCACCGGACCAGATTTATGGAAACCCCACCGGACCAGTTCTTGTGGAAACAACACCGAACCAGATCTTTCGAAAACCCCTAAACCCTAAAACCCTAAACCCTAAAACCCTAAACCCAAAACCCAAAACCCTAAACCCTAAACCCAAAACCCTAAACCCAAAACCCTAAAACCCTAAACCCTAAAACCCTAAACCCAAAACCCTAAAACCCTAAACCCTAAAACCCTAAACCCTAAAACCCTAAACCCTAAACCCTAAAACCCAAAACCCTAACCCCTAAAGCCCTAACCCCTGAAACCTGAACCCTGAACCCTGAAACCCTGAACCTGAACCCTAACCCCTAAAACCCTAAACCCCTAAAACCCTAACCCCTGAACCCTAACCCCTGAACCCTGACCCCTGAACCCTGAACCCTGAAACCCTGAACCCTGAAACCCTGACCCCTGAACCCCTGACCCCTGAACCCCTGAACCCTGAAACCCGGAACCCTGAACCCTGAACCCTGAAACCCTGAACCCTGAACCCTGAACCCTAAAACCCTGAACCCCGAACACTGAACCCTGAAACCCGAACCCTGAAACCCGAACCCTGAAACCCTGAAACCCTGAACCCTGAACCCTGAACCCTGAACCCTGAAACCCTGAACCCTGAACACTGAACCCTGAACACTGAAACCCTGAACCCTGAAACACCGAACCTTGAAACCCTGAACCCTGAAACCCTGAACCCTGAAACCCCGAACCCTGAAACCTGAACCCCGAACCCCGAACCCTGAACCCTGGAACCCTGAACCCTGAACCCTGAACCCTGGAACCCTGAACCCCGAACCCTGAACCCCGAACCCTGGAACCCCGAACCCTAAACCACAAACCCTGGAACCCTGAACCCTGGAACCCTGAACCCTGAACCCTGAAACCCTGAACCCTGAAACCCTGAACCCTGGAACCCGAACCCTGAAACCCTGAACCCTGAAACCCTGAACCCTGAACCCTGAACCCTGAAACCCTGAACCCTGAACCCTGAACCCTGAACCCTGAACCCTGAACCCTGAACCCTGAACCCTAACCCCTAAAACCCTAAACCCCTAAAACCCTAACCCCTAAAACCCTCACCCCTAAACCCTGAACCCTGAACCCTGAACCCTGAAACCCTGACCCCTGAAACCCTGACCCCTGAAACCCTGAACCCTGAACCCCTGAACCCTGAAACCCGGAACCCGAAACCCTGGAACCCTGAACCCTGGACCCTGAAACCCGAACCCTGAAACCCTGAACCCTGAAACCCTGAACCCTGAAACCCGAACCCTGAACCCCGAACCCCTGAGCCCCGAAACCCTGAACCCCGAACCCTGAACCCCGAACCCTGAACCCTGAACCTTGAACCCCGAACCAAGAACACTGAACCCTTAAACCCTCAATCCTCAACCCTCAACCCTCGACCCTCAACCCTGAACCCTGAAACCCTGAACCCTGAAACCCTGAACCCTGAAACCTGAACCCTGAAACCCGAACCCTGAACCCGAACCCTGAAACCTCGAACCCTGAAACCCGGAACGCTGAAACCCGAACCCTGAAACCCGAACCCTGAACCCTGAAACCCGAACCCTGAAACCCGAACCCTGAACCCTGAACCCTAAACCCCGAACCTTGAAACCCGAACCCTAAACCGGAACCCTAAACCCTGAACCCTGAAACTCTGAACCCTGAAACCCTGAACCCTGAACCCCGAACCCTGAACCCCGAACCCGAAAACCTGAACCCTGAAACACTGAACCCTGAAACCCTGAACCCTGAAACCTGAACCCTGAAACCTGAACCCTGAAACCCGAACCCTGAACCCGGACCCTGAAACCCGGAACCCTGAAACACTGAACCCTGAAACCCGAACCCTGAAACCTGAACCCTGAACCCTGAAACCCGAACCCTGAACCCTCAACCCTCAACCCCGAACCCTGAAACCCGAACCCTGAACCGGAACCCTGAACCCTGAACCCTGAAACTCTGAACCCTGAAACCCCGAACCCTGAACCCCGAACCCTGAACACGGAACCCTGAACCCTGAAACTCTGAACCCTGAAACCCCGAACCCTGAACCCCGAACCCTGAACCCTGAACCCTGAACCTTGAAACCCGAACCCTGAACCACGAACCCTGAAACCCTGAACCCTACAACCGTGAACCCTGGAACCGTGAACCCTGGAACCCTGAACCCCGAACCCTGAAACCCCGAACCCTGAACTCCGAACCTGGAACCTTCAACCCTGGAACCCTGAACCCTGAACCCTGAAACCCTGAACCCTGAAACCTGAACCCTGGAACCTGAACCCTGAAACCCTGAACCCTGAAACCCTGAACCCTCACCGCTGAACACTGAACCCTGAACCCTGAACCCTGAACCCTCACCGCTGAACACTGAACCCTGAACCCTGAACCCTAAAACCCTGAACCCTGAACCTTGAAACCCTGACCCCTGAAACCCTAAACCCCTAAAACCCTAACCCCTAAAACCCTAACCCCTGAACCCTGAACCCTGAACCCTGAACCCTGAACTCTGAAACCCTGACCCCTGAAACCCTGACCCCTGAAACCATGAACCCTGAACCCCGGAACCCTGAACCCCAAAACCCTGAACCCTGAAACCCAGAACCCTGAAACCCTGAAGCCTGAAACCCTGGAACCCTGAAACCCTGAAACCTGAACCCTGAAACCCGAACCCTTAAACCCTGAACCCTGAAACCTCGAACCCTAAACCCCGAACCCCGAACCCTAAAACCCTGAACCCTGAAACCCTAAGCCACGAACCCCGAACCCTGAACCCTGAACCCTGAACCCTGAACCTTGAACCCCGAACCCAGAACCCTGAACCCTGAAACCCTGAACCCTGAACCCTGAAACCCTGAACCCTGAACCCTCAACCCCGAACCCTGAACCCTGAACCCTGAAACCGTGAACCCTGAACCCTGAACCCTGAAACCCCGAACCCTGAAACCTGAACCCTGAACCCTGAAACCCGAACGCTGAACCCTGAAACCCGAACGCTGAACCTCGAACCCTGAACCCCGAACCCTGAAACCCGAACCCTGAACCGGAACCCTGAACCCTGAACCCTGAAACTCTGAACCCCGAAACCCTGAACCCTGAACCCCGAACCCTGAACCTCGAACCCGGAACCCCGAACCCTGGAACCCTGAACCCTGAACCCTGAAACCCGAACCCCGAACCCTGAAACCCTGAACCCTGAAACCCTGAACCCTGAAACCTAGACCCTGAACCTGAACCCTGAACCCTGAAACCCTGAACCTTGAAACCCTGAACCCTGAAACCCTGAAACCCTGAAACCCTGAACCCTGAACCCTGAAACCCTGAAACCCTGAACCCTGAACCCTGAACCCTAAACCCTGAAACCCTGAACCCTGAACCCTGAACCCTGAAACCCGAAACCCTGAACCCTGAAACCCTGAACCCTGAACCCTGAACCCGAAACCCTGAACCCTGAACCCCGAACCCCGAACCCTTGAACCTTGAAACCCGAACCCCTGAACCCTGAAACCCTAAACCCTGAACCCTTGAAACCTTGAACCCTAAACCCTGAAACCCTCAACCCTGAACCCTGAAACCCTGAACCCTGAACCCTAGAACCCTGAAACCCTGAACCCTAGAACCCTGAAACCCTGAACCCTGAACCCTGAACCCTGAAACCCTGAACCCTGAACCCTGAAACCCAAACCCTGAACCCTAACCCCTAGAACCATGAACCCTGAAACCCTGAACCCTGAACCCTGAAACCCTGAAACCCTGAACCCTGAACCCTGAAACCCTGAACCCTGAACCCTGAACCCTGAACCCTGAACCCTGAACCCTGAAACCCTGAAACCTCAAACCCTGAACCCCGAACCCCGAACCCTGAAACCCTGAACCCTGAAACCCTGAGCCACGAACCCCGAACCCCGAACCCTGAACCCTGTACCCTGAACCCTGAACCCTGAACCTTGAACCTTGAACCCTGAACCCTGAACCCTGAAACCCTGAACCCTGAACCCTGAACCCCGAACCCTCAACCCTCAACCCCGGACCCTCAACCCTGAACCCTGAAACCCTGAACCCTGAAACTTGAACCCTGAAACCCGAACCCTGAACCCGAACCCTGAAACCCCGAACCCTGAAACCCGAACCCTAAAACCCGAACCCTGAACGCTGAACCCCAAACGCTGAACCCCGAACCCTGAACCCCGAACCCTGAAACCCGAACGCTGAACCGGAACCCTGAACCCTGAACCCTGAAACTCTGAACCCTGAAACCCTGAACCCTGAAACCCTGAACCCTAAACCCCGAACCCTGAACCCCGAACCCGGAACCCTGAACCCTGGAACCCGGAACCCTGAACCCTGAACCCTGAACCCTGAAACCTGAACCTGAACCCCGAACCCTGAAACCCTGAACCCTGAAGCCCTGAACCCTGAAACCCGAACACTGAACCCGAACCCCAAACCCTGAACCCCAAACCCTGAAACCTTGAACACTGAAACCCTGAACCCTGAAACCTTAACCCTCAACCCTGAAACCCTGAACCCTGAACCCTGAACCCTGAAGCCCTGAAACCCTGAACCCTCAACCCTGAAACCCTCAACCCTGAACCCTGAAACCCTGAAACCCTGAACCCTGAACCCTGAAACCCTGAACCCTGAACCCTGAACCCGAAACCCTGAACCCCGAAACCCTGAACCCTGAAACCTGAAACCCTGAAACCCTGAAACCCTGAAACCCTGAACCCTGAAACCCTGAACCTTGAACCCTGAAACCCTGAACCCTGAACCCGAAACCCTGAACCCTGAAACCTGAACCCTGAACCCCAAACCCTGAAACCTTGAACCCTGAAACCCTTAAACCTGAAACCTGAACCCTGAACCCTGAACCCTGAAACCCTGAACCCTGAAACCCTGAAACCTGAACCCTGAACCCTGAAACCCTGAACCCCTGAACCCTGAAACCCTGAAACCCTGAACCATGAACCCTGAAACCCTGAACCCTGAACCCGAAACCCTGAACCCTGAACCCTGAAACCCTGAAACCTTGAACCCTGAACCCTGAAACCCCGAAACCCTGAACCCTGAACCCGAAACCCTGAACCCTGAACCCTGAACCTGAAACCCTGAACCCTGAACCTCGAACCCTGAAACCCTGAAACCCTGAAACCCTGAACCCTGAAACCCTGAACCCTGAAACCCTGAAACCCTGAACCCCGAACCCGAAACCCCGAACCCCGAACCCCGAACCCCTGAACCCTGAAACCCTGAACCCTGAACCCTTGAAACCCTGAACCCTGAACCCTGAAACCCTGAACCCTGAACCCTGAAACCCTGAACCCTTGAACCCTGAACCCTGAACCCTAGAACCCTGAACCCTGAACCCTGAAACCCAAACCCTGAACCCTGAAACCCAAACCTGGAACCCTGAACCCTGAAACCCTGAACCCTGAACCCTAGAGAACCCTGAACCCTGAACCCTGAACCCTGAACCCTGGAACCCGGAACCCTGAAACCCTGAAACCTGAACCCTGAACCCTGAACCCTGAACCCTGAAACCCTAACCCTGAAACCCTAACCCTGAACCCTGAACCCTGAACCCTGAAACCTTGAACCCTGAAACCCTGAACCCGAACCCTGAAACCCTGAACCCTGAAACCCTGAACCCTGAACCCTGAAACCCTGAAACCCTGAACCCTGAACCCTGAACCCTGAAACCCTGAACCCTGAACCCTGAACCCTGAACCCCGAAACCCTGAACCCTGAAACCCGAAACCCTGAAACCCTGAACCCTGAAACCCCGAACCTTGAACCCTGAAACTCTGAACCCTGAACCCGAAACCCTGAACCCTGAACCCTGAACCCTGAACCCTGAACCCTGAACCCTGAAACCCTGAAACCTCGAACCCTGAACCCCGAACCCCGAACCCTGAAACCCTGAACCCTGAAACCCTGAGCCACGAACCCCGAACCCCGAACCCTGAACCCTGTACCCTGAACCCTGAACCCTGAACCTTGAACCTTGAACCCTGAACCCTGAACCCTGAAACCCTGAACCCTGAACCCTGAACCCCGAACCCTCAACCCTCAACCCCGGACCCTCAACCCTGAACCCTGAAACCCTGAACCCTGAAACTTGAACCCTGAAACCCGAACCCTGAACCCGAACCCTGAAACCCCGAACCCTGAAACCCGAACCCTAAAACCCGAACCCTGAACGCTGAACCCCAAACGCTGAACCCCGAACCCTGAACCCCGAACCCTGAAACCCGAACGCTGAACCGGAACCCTGAACCCTGAACCCTGAAACTCTGAACCCTGAAACCCTGAACCCTGAAACCCTGAACCCTGAACCCCGAACCCTGAACCCGGAACCCGGAACCCTGAACCCTGGAACCCGGAACCCTGAACCCTGAACCCTGAACCCTGAAACCTAAACCTGAACCCCGAACCCTGAAACCCTGAACCCTGAAGCCCTGAACCCTGAAACCCGAACACTGAACCCGAACCCCAAACCCTGAACCCCAAACCCTGAAACCTTGAACACTGAAACCCTGAACCCTGAAACCTTAACCCTCAACCCTGAAACCCTGAACCCTGAACCCTGAACCCTGAAGCCCTGAAACCCTGAACCCTGAACCCTGAAACCCTCAACCCTGAACCCTGAAACCCTGAAACCCTGAACCCTGAACCCTGAAACCCTGAACCCTGAACCCTGAACCCGAAACCCTGAACCCCGAAACCCTGAACCCTGAAACCTGAAACCCTGAAACCCCGAAACCCTGAAACCCTGAACCCTGAAACCCTGAACCTTGAACCCTGAACCCTGAACCCGAAACCCTGAACCCTGAAACCTGAACCCTGAACCCCAAACCCTGAAACCTTGAACCCTGAAACCCTTAAACCTGAAACCTGAACCCTGAACCCTGAACCCTGAAACCCTGAACCCTGAAACCCTGAAACCTGAACCCTGAACCCTGAAACCCTGAACCCCTGAACCCTGAAACCCTGAAACCCTGAACCATGAACCCTGAAACCCTGAACCCTGAACCCGAAACCCTGAACCCTGAACCCTGAAACCCTGAAACCTTGAACCCTGAACCCTGAAACCCCGAAACCCTGAACCCTGAACCCGAAACCCTGAACCCTGAACCCTGAACCTGAAACCCTGAACCCTGAACCTCGAACCCTGAAACCCTGAAACCCTGAAACCCTGAACCCTGAAACCCTGAACCCTGAAACCCTGAAACCCTGAACCCCGAACCCGAAACCCCGAACCCCGAACCCCGAACCCCTGAACCCTGAAACCCTGAACCCTGAACCCTGAAACCCTGAACCCTGAACCCTGAAACCCTGAACCCTTGAACCCTGAACCCTGAACCCTAGAACCCTGAACCCTGAACCCTGAACCCTGAACCCTGAAACCCAAACCCTGAACCCTGAAACCCAAACCTGGAACCCTGAACCCTGAAACCCTGAACCCTGAACCCTAGAGAACCCTGAACCCTGAACCCTGAACCCTGAACCCTGGAACCCGGAACCCTGAAACCCTGGAACCCTGAAACCTGAACCCTGAACCCTGAACCCTGAACCCTGAAACCCTAACCCTGAAACCCTAACCCTGAACCCTGAACCCTGAACCCTGAAACCTTGAACCCTGAAACCCTGAACCCGAACCCTGAAACCCTGAACCCTGAAACCCTGAACCCTGAACCCTGAAACCCTGAACCCTGAACCCTGAACCCTGAAACCCTGAACCCTGAACCCTGAACCCTGAACCCCGAAACCCTGAACCCTGAAACCCGAAACCCTGAAACCCTGAACCCTGAAACCCCGAACCTTGAACCCTGAAACTCTGAACCCTGAACCCGAAACCCTGAACCCTGAACCCTGAACCCTGAACCCTGAACCCTGAACCCTGAAACCCTGAAACCTCGAACCCTGAACCCCGAACCCCGAACCCTGAAACCCTGAACCCTGAAACCCTGAGCCACGAACCCCGAACCCCGAACCCTGAACCCTGTACCCTGAACCCTGAACCCTGAACCTTGAACCTTGAACCCTGAACCCTGAACCCTGAAACCCTGAACCCTGAACCCTGAACCCCGAACCCTCAACCCTCAACCCCGGACCCTCAACCCTGAACCCTGAAACCCTGAACCCTGAAACTTGAACCCTGAAACCCGAACCCTGAACCCGAACCCTGAAACCCCGAACCCTGAAACCCGAACCCTAAAACCCGAACCCTGAACGCCGAACCCCGAACGCTGAACCCCGAACCCTGAACCCCGAACCCTGAAACCCGAACGCTGAACCGGAACCCTGAACCCTGAACCCTGAAACTCTGAACCCTGAAACCCTGAACCCTGAAACCCTGAACCCTGAACCCCGAACCCTGAACCCCGAACCCGGAACCCTGAACCCTGGAACCCGGAACCCTGAACCCTGAACCCTGAACCCTGAAACCTGAACCTGAACCCCGAACCCTGAAACCCTGAACCCTGAAGCCCTGAACCCTGAAACCCGAACACTGAACCCGAACCCCAAACCCTGAACCCCAAACCCTGAAACCTTGAACACTGAAACCCTGAACCCTGAAACCTTAACCCTCAACCCTGAAACCCTGAACCCTGAACCCTGAACCCTGAAGCCCTGAAACCCTGAACCCTGAACCCTGAAACCCTCAACCCTGAACCCTGAAACCCTGAAACCCTGAACCCTGAACCCTGAAACCCTGAACCCTGAACCCTGAACCCGAAACCCTGAACCCCGAAACCCTGAACCCTGAAACCTGAAACCCTGAAACCCCGAAACCCTGAAACCCTGAACCCTGAAACCCTGAACCTTGAACCCTGAAACCCTGAACCCTGAACCCGAAACCCTGAACCCTGAAACCTGAACCCTGAACCCCAAACCCTGAAACCTTGAACCCTGAAACCCTTAAACCTGAAACCTGAACCCTGAACCCTGAACCCTGAAACCCTGAACCCTGAAACCCTGAAACCTGAACCCTGAACCCTGAAACCCTGAACCCCTGAACCCTGAAACCCTGAAACCCTGAACCATGAACCCTGAAACCCTGAACCCTGAACCCGAAACCCTGAACCCTGAACCCTGAAACCCTGAAACCTTGAACCCTGAACCCTGAAACCCCGAAACCCTGAACCCTGAACCCGAAACCCTGAACCCTGAACCCTGAACCTGAAACCCTGAACCCTGAACCTCGAACCCTGAAACCCTGAAACCCTGAAACCCTGAACCCTGAAACCCTGAAACCCTGAACCCTGAAACCCTGAAACCCTGAACCCCGAACCCGAAACCCCGAACCCCGAACCCCGAACCCCTGAACCCTGAAACCCTGAACCCTGAACCCTTGAAACCCTGAACCCTGAACCCTGAAACCCTGAACCCTGAACCCTGAAACCCTGAACCCTTGAACCCTGAACCCTGAACCCTAGAACCCTGAACCCTGAACCCTGAACCCTGAACCCTGAAACCCAAACCCTGAACCCTGAAACCCAAACCTGGAACCCTGAACCCTGAAACCCTGAACCCTGAACCCTAGAGAACCCTGAACCCTGAACCCTGAACCCTGAACCCTGGAACCCGGAACCCTGAAACCCTGGAACCCTGAAACCTGAACCCTGAACCCTGAACCCTGAACCCTGAAACCCTAACCCTGAAACCCTAACCCTGAACCCGAACCCTGAACCCTGAACCCTGAACCCTGAAACCTTGAACCCTGAAACCCTGAACCCGAACCCTGAAACCCTGAACCCTGAAACCCTGAACCCTGAACCCTGAAACCCTGAAACCCTGAACCCTGAACCCTGAAACCCTGAACCCTGAACCCTGAACCCTGAACCCCGAAACCCTGAACCCTGAAACCCGAAACCCTGAAACCCTGAACCCTGAAACCCCGAACCTTGAACCCTGAAACTCTGAACCCTGAACCCGAAACCCTGAACCCTGAAACCCGAACCCTGAACCCCAAACCCTGAAACCTTGAACCCTGAAACCCTGAAACCTGAAACCTGAACCCTGAACCCTGAAACCTGAACCCTGAAACCCTGAACCCTGAAACCCTGAAACCCTGAAACCCTTAACCCTGAACCCTGAACCCTGAACCCTGAAACCCTGAACCCTGAACCCTGAACCCTGAAACCCTGAACCTTGAACCCTGAAACCCTGAACCCTGAAACCCCGAAACCCTGAACCCTGAACCCTGAAACCCTGAACCCTGAACCCGAAACCCTGAACCCTGAACCCCGAACCCTGAAACCTTGAAACCCTGAAACCCTGAAACCCTGAACCCTGAAACCCTGAACCCTGAAACCCTGAACCCTGAAACCCTGAAACCCTGAACCCTGAACCCTGAAACCCTGAACCCTGAACCCGAAACCCCGAACCCCGAACCCCGAACCCCGAACCCCTGAACCCTGAAACCCTGAACCCTGAACCCTTGAAACCCTGAACCCTGAACCCTGAAACCCTGAACCCTGAAACCCTGAACCCTAGAACCCTGAACCCTGAACCCTAGAACCCTGAACCCTGAAACCCAAACCCTGAACCCTGAACCCTGAAACCCTAAACCCTGAACCCTGAAACCCTAGAACCCTGGAACCCTAGAGAACCCTGAACCCTGAACCCTGAACCCTGAACCCTGAAACACAAACCCTGAACCCTGAACCCTGAAACCCTGAACCCTGAAACCCTGAACCCTGAACCCTGGAACCCTGAAACCCTGGAACCCTGAAACCTGAACCCTGAACCCTGAAACCCTAACCCTGAAACCCTAACCTTGAACCCTGAACCCTGAAACCTTGAACCCTGAAACCCTGAACCCGAACCCTGAAACCCTGAACCCTGAAACCCTGAAACCCTGACCCCTTTCCTAAACAACGACGCCCACTGATGTTGCCGAAGTGGCAAGAGTCAACCTCTACACAAGCGCCAGCCCCACTAACTAACGGCGTCCGACAGCGCAGGGCGCCGACCATGTTTTGAAATGATGGCTTTCCTCGAGTTGGTCCAACTCGCCAAGCTCGCACATCCTAAATATTATGGGAACCCCATCAATATGGATTATGTGGAAACCCCACCGTACCAGATTTTACGAAAACCCACCGGACCAGTTTTTGTTGAAACCCCATCGCACCGGAATTTTACGGAAACCCCACCAGACCAGTTCTTGTGGAAATCCTACCGGACCAGATTTTATGAAAACCGCAAGTCTCCTAACAGTAGGCCTCGACCCCACTCCGCGATCGCTTTCCCCAACACTCGCCCCGAAACACGTTCCCCGACGATGCTCCCCAACACTAGGCCCCGACCTCGCTCTCCGACGACATTCCCCAATGCTAAGCACAAACCTCGACACTGGGCCCAAACACCCTCCCCCGTTGACCTCCCCAACAGTGGGCCCCAACCCCGTTCCCCAAAACTGGGCTCGAACGACATCCCCCAGAGCTTGTCCCAATTATTTTCCCTACAATGGGCCTCGCCCCGTTTCCTAAACAACAATGCCCACTGACGTTGGCGAAGTGGCACGAGTCAACCTCTGGACAGGCCTCAGCGCACTAGCTAACGACGTCCAACAGTGCATGTCGCCGACCATGTTTTGAAATGTTGGCGTACCCCTGGAGCGTCCAAGCCCCCTTAGGTCGAACAAGTCCCTCGGGCCAGGTCACCCATTTACCCAAGTCCCCCAGGTCTACAGAGTTGTCGAGTTGGCCCAACTTGCCAAGCTCCCCCGTCCTAAATTTTATGGGAACCCCATCAAATTGAATTATCTGGAAACCCCACCAGACTGGATTTTGAGGATACCCCGTCGGACCAGATTTTACAGAGAACTGCACTAGACCAGATTTTACAGAAACCGCACTGGACCAGATTTTACAGAAACCCCACCGGACCAATTCTTGTGGAAACCCCACCAGACCAGATTTTCCGGAAACGCCACCGCTCCTAACTTTGTAGAATCCCCACCGGGACGGCCGGTGCCATTATACAACAAGAGCGTGAAGACAATTTCATGTTGGGTGCGATCATACCAGCGTTAGTGCACCGGATCCCATCAGAACTCCGCAGTTAAGCGCGCTTGGGCCGGAGTAGTACTGGGATGGGTGACCTCCCGGGAAGTCCCGGTGTTGCACCCTTTTTAGTTTTTGGTTGGGCGTTGCGCTTTTCTACTCACCTCTTTACTCGATGCCATCCTATGTCGCCAACTCGCCCAAGTTAGGACGAGACGGGTGGAGATGGCTTCATTCGGGGGCCAAGTCGCCCAGGTCACCAAGTCGCCGCGACCGAAGTCGGGACGGGACGGGACGGGACGGATTCTTTGGGGGGCCAAGTTGCCAACTCGCCCAAGTCGGGACGGGGCGGGGCAGGACGGATTCTTTGGGGGGCCAAGTCGCCAACTCGCCCAAGTCAGGACGGGGCGGAACGGGACGGCGCTGCCGAGGCGGGGCGCGGCGCGGCGGGACGGGACGGGACGGGACGAGGCAGGCGGAAACCCCACCGCTACTAATATTTTAGAAACCCCACCGAATAGGCAGAAACCCCACCACTCCTAATTTTCTAGAAACCCCACCGGACGGGGCAGGATGGGGACGGGGATGGGGATGGGGACAGGGCGGGGCGGGACGGATTCTTTGGGGGGCCAAGTCGCCAACTCACCCAAGTCGGGACGGGGCGGGATGGGACGGGGCACGACGGGGCGGGGTAGGCGGAAACCCCACCGCTCCTACTTTACGAGAAACCCAACCGGATAGACGGAAACCCAACCGCTCCTAATTTTCCAGAAACCCCACCGGACAGGCGGAAACCCCACCGCTCCTAATTTTCTAGAAACCCCACCGAACAGGCGGAAACCCCACCGCTCCTAATTTTCTAGAAATCCCACTGAACAGGCGGAAACCCCACCGCTCTTAATTTTCTAGAAACCCCACCGGACGGGACGGGGCGGGACGAATTCTTTGGGGGGCCAAGTTGCCAACTCGCCCAAGTCGAGACGGGGCTGGACGGGACGGCGTTGCCGGGGCGGGGCGGGACGGGGCGGGGCAGGGAGGGGCGGGACGGGACGGGGCGGGGAGGGGCGGGGCGGGGCGGGACAGATTGTTTGGGGGGCCAAGTTGCCAACTCGCCCAAGGCGGGACGGGGCGGGGAGGGGCGGGGCGGGGGCGGGACGGATTGTTTGCGGGGCCAAGTTGCCAACTCGCCCAAGTCGAGACGGGGCTGGACGGGACGGCGTTGCCGGGGCGGGGCGGGGCGGGGCGGGGCAGATTCTTTGGGGGTCCAAGTCGCCAACTCGCCCAAGTCGGGACGGGACGGGGCAGGCGGAAACCCCACCGCTCCTACTTTTCGAGAAACCCCACCGGATAGGCGGAAACCCCACCGCTCCTAATTTTCTAGAAACCCCACCGGACGGGCAGAAACCCCACCGCTCCTAATTTTCTAGAAACCCCATCGAATAGGCAGAAACCCCACCACTCCTAAATTTCTAGAAACCCCACCGCTCTTAATTTTCTAGAAACCCCACCGGACGGGACGGGGACGGGGTGGGGTGGGGCGAGACGGGACGGGGCGGGGCGGGGCGGGGCCAAGTTGCCAACTCGCCCAAGTCGAGACGGGGCGGGGTTGGCAGGGCGGGGCAGGACGAGGCGGGGCGGGACGAGACGGGGCCCGACGGAGCAGGGCGTGACCGATTCTTTGGGTGGCCAAGTCGCCAACTCGCCCAAGCCAGGACGGGGCGGGGCAGGCGGAAACCCCACCGGATAGGCGGAAACCCCACCGCTCCTAATTTTCTAGAAACCCCACCACTCCTAATTTTCTAGAAATCCCACTGGACAGGCGGAAACCCCACCGCTCTTAATTTTCTAGAAACCCCACCGGGCGGATTCACGAGCGCAGGCGACCCCACCCAAGACTTGGAAGGAATGCGGCTGAGCCAAAGGGAAACCCCACTCCGCACTTGGAAAAAAAAAAAAAAAGGATTCACGAGCGCAGGGACGGGGACGGGACAGGACGGGGCGGACAGGTGGTCGGGACGGGGACGAGCGGGACAATCGGGGTGGTCGGGGCGGACAGGGCAGCCGG
>BSBN01002401.1:0-39137 GCA_027924645.1 Cunninghamia lanceolata | reverse complement strand
CACATTATGTGAATGTACAAAACGTGAGCACGTTATAAGCGCTCATGTTATGTGTTGCCTTGGTTATTTCCAAGGCTAAGGCTTGGATTTGTCTTGGGCTTCCAACCCAAAGTCTTGGACTATGTTTAGGATATCTAAAGACATGTTTTTCTAGATTGTAGAAAAAACCACATAATCTAGAGCATGCTCCCCATCAGGTTTGCACTTATTTTGATGAAAACTCAAAAAAATACAACCATAATCTTAATCTCTCTGTTAGCTATCTCAATCATTTTTAGAAAAAAATAGTAGTTTAGACACTAGATTCAGAGCACTACGACTCTTGTTTTTTGTTCCATCTTCAAATTTTGAGTGTAGCTATCTTCAATTTCTCATACAACATCAATGTTTCCTGATTTCAGAAAAAAAAGTGGCTTCTTAAGACCCCCTTTTTGTCCCCCATCTTTGTGCACTTACCCTCTACTTTTTCATGCTTGTGGGATAATTTCCCATCTCTGATCCTATGGAATATTTGGAGAGAAAGAAATTATAGAATATTTCAGAGAACAATCTCCCTTTGGCTAAGGTTTGTGAGGGCATAGACAAATCTGTTTCGAAGGTGGCTATGGCTAAGGCTAGGAGATCGGTTAATCAAAATTCAGTCTGGTCTTTGTGGGATAATGACATGTTTAAGAATTGGATCTTCCTTGAACCAGTTGTGTATGGGGGTGTGGTCAGTGTTTTGTGAGATGCAAAGTGGATAGAAGTAGGGTCAGATGGATTCAGCCTAGTGAAGGCATAGTAAAAAATAACTTTGATGGGGCAAGTCAGGGCAATTTAGGGCCATCAGGCACTAGGTATCTTGTTAGATCTACTGAAGGTAGTCTATTGTATGCTATATTCACAAAAACTTCTCCAGATTCAAACAATGCGATAGAAGCATGTGCGCTTGTGCATGGCCTCCTTCTGGCAATATCTGTGAGATTTAAAAGGACATGGTCGGAAGGGGATTCACTAGTCATCATCAACTATAAAAAGAATGGGCGAGCAATCTCTTAGAATATTGACTAAATCCTTAATCAAGCTAGATATTTGCTAAAGAAGTTTGATTATTCCCAGGTGTCACATTGTTTTAGAGAGGTGAATAAGGCAGCGAATTGGCTATCTAACAAGGCTATTGACCAATCAGAGGATGAGTGGATGGTAAGAGGCAAGATGGATGACGTTCCCTTGCCTCATATGAACATTCTTTATAATGATAGGGCAACTTAAGGTAAGGGGGACTTCTCCTACGTGGAATGCAAGTGGATCTTTTTTCTTTACACGGGCAGTGAAGACGTGGTTTCTTGGCATTAGTGGTAGAGTGTGTTCTTCTTGCCTTGGAAAGAATTATACGGTTAAGGGAGATGCTAGACTCTTAGTACCTTATATCATTTATGTGAGAACAGGCCCAAAAATAATAAAAAACATAACAACAATAATAAACAGATGAAAAATAGGGCAAAATAGAGATAAAAAAAGATATATATTTATCTAACTTGAATTATATTTCATCCAAAATGTCATGTATGGAAACTTTGTACAATCATACATATATATTTACAAAAAAACTTTGAAGCCTAGAAGCTTCCATCTTTCTAGATAATTCTTTCTATATTTTAATTCCAAAAGGCTGGAATGTTCTTTTTCTAAAATAGTTTTATGGAAGAATCTAGTTTATGGAAACCTCTAGAAAAAACATGCCTTTTCCTTGTGAACACTCTAGAAAAATCTTGGCCTTTTCCCTAGACAATCTTACTTTCCTTAACATCCGCCCTTAAGATTGGCTAGAATAATGCAAAGAAAATACAAAAGAGAGGGGAAATACAAAGGAGAGGGGAACATTATACTACTATCCCCCATTAATGTTCACCTCTAACATTCCAAGCATTCCTCTTAATTTTAAGAATTTGGGTTTAGTCATACTCTTAGTGAATATATCAGCTACATGTTCTTCACTTGGACAAAATTCAAGATTGGCAATGGATGCTTGA
Source organism: Cunninghamia lanceolata (assembly GCA_027924645.1). NCBI lineage: Eukaryota > Viridiplantae > Streptophyta > Pinopsida > Cupressales > Cupressaceae > Cunninghamia > Cunninghamia lanceolata. Next base: position 37,125 of record BSBN01002401.1, on the reverse strand, counting down.
ACAAGATTGTGAATGTAGTGAACATCAATCTTAATATGCTTTGTTTTAGCATGAAAAATTGCATTGTAGGCAACTTGTATGGTACTTTGATTGTCACAATACACAATACTAGCAGAAATTTGTAGAAAACCAAGCTCAGATAGAATATTCTGAATCTAAATTGATTCCTTGCCCACTTCTTTTGTTGCTCTATATTCTGCTTCACATGAAGATAATGATGTAGTTGTTTGTTTCTTGCTACTCCATGTAATAGAACCTGATCCAAGATTGAAAACATAACCACTAGTAGATTTCCTATCATCTATATCACCACCCCAATCTGAATAAGTAAATCCATCCAAAGAAATTGAAGATTTATAGTCATAGAAAATGCCAAAGTGTATGGTTCCACAGATGTATCGTAAAATTCTTTTAGCATCCAACCAATGACTTTCTTTAGGTGCCTGCATAAATCTAGATACAAGATTGACTGCAAAACAAATATCTGGTCGGGTATGAGTTACATAAACCAAGCTACCAACAAGCTGTCTATATAAAGTGGCATCTACACTCTTGGAAGTACATTCTTTAGTAAGCTTGACTCCAGATTGAAATGGGGTAGATGCTGGCTTGCATTCAAGCATGTGAAACTTTTCTAAAAGGTCCAAAGCATATTTTGATTATGAAATGAACAATCCATCATGTAATCTACAAACTTGTAACCCAAGAAAATAGTTTAGTTCACCCAAATTAGTCATATGAAGTGCCCTTTTAAGGTCTGATTTTAAATAATTCATTAGCCCCAATATTCGGTCTAGCAATGAGTAAATCATCTACATAAATTGCAACAAGAAGAATATCATCTTGAACTTTCTTCACATAAAGATTTGGATTTGACTTACATCTTTTAAATCCATGAAGCTGAAAATACCTGTCAATCTTCTCATTCCATGCTTGTGGTGCTTGTTTAAGACCATAAAGTGACTTCTTTAATCTGCAAACAAGTTTAGGATGTTGCTGATCCACAAAACCTAGTGGTTGATCCATATATATTTCTTCATATAAATCTCCATTTAAGAAGTATTTTTAACATCTATTTGATGAATATGCCAGCCAAGACTTGTAGCCAATGAAAGAATAATTCTAACAGTATTCATTTTAATGACAGGAGAAAATGTTTCTTCATAATCAACACCCTCTTTTTGATTAAACCCCTTAGCAACCAATCTATCTTTGAATTTTTCTAAGGCACCATCTGATTTAAATTTTGTTTTGTAAACTCATTTGTAACCAATAACATTCTTACCTTTGGGGTGGGGCACAAGTTCCCAAGTTTCATTCTTTAACAATGCATCATATTCCTCTTTCATGGCTTGTTCCCATTCTTTCTTCTCTCTAGCTTGCTCATATGATATTGGGTCATTTACTTGTAATACTTTGGCCATGAGAGCACTACCATTCCTCCCTTGGATCTTTGAGCCTTTCCTATATATTTCTTCAACACTCCTTGTCTTTTGTCTAGCTGAAATGTCATCTTCTTCATCATCACTACCTGCAGAAAATAGCTGTTTGCAAGCATTAGTAGTTTCATTTTCAATAGTATTATCACCATTTATAGTAGTGCACACCTCATCCTCATCAATATTGTCTCCATTTCTTTCTAAAATATCTGAAATTTTAAAAACATTTATTGTTGTAGAGTGAGAGGAAGTGGCTGTAAGTTGTGAATGCTCATCAAACTTTACATCTCTACTAACAAAGACCTTTTTTGTTGTCAAATCATATAACTTGTAAGCCTTTGATTCTTCACTATAACCCACAAACAAACACTTATGACTCTTTGGTTCTAACTTTTTCCTCTTTTCATCAGGAATGTGTGCCCAAGCAATGCACCCAAATACTTTAAAATACCTAATGTGGGGCTTTCTACCACTCCATGCTTCTTCAGGGGTGATATTTGGGAGGGATTTAGTGGGGATTCTATTCACAATATATGCAGCACAAGAAATAGCCAAACCCCAAAATTGATTATGCAAACTTTTAAAATACAACATACAATGAGCCATTTCTAAAAGAGTTCTATTCATTCGCTTAGCCACCCCATTTTGTTGAGGAGTATAAGGAACTATTATTTGCACCTTAATACAATAATTTTCACAAAATGTTTGAAATGCATAATTGCAATATTCACCCCCATTATCCGTCCTTAAACACTTAGTTATTTTTCCACTTTGATTTTCAACTAATGCCTTAAACTTTTGAAAAACTTCAAATACTTAATTTTTCCTTTCAAGAAAATAAACCCATACTCTCCTGTTGTAATCATTAATAAAAGTGAGAAGGTACCTGGCACCTGAAAGTGAAGGATATCCTGGTTCACATAGATCACTATTAATGAGCTGCAATGGATAATTAGCTCTCCATGCTTTGCCTAAATCAAAAGGATCTCGATGATGTTTTCCTAACACACATCCTTCACACACACCTTTAGATTCTAAATTTTTTGCTAATCCACTAACCATATCCATTCTAACCATATCTTATAATTTTCTATAATTTATATATCCAAGTCTAGCATGCCAAAGTTTTGACATATAATCAACCTGTGCAATAAAAGCAGGAGAGAGTGCGTATTCATTATCAACAAACCCCACAAATTTAAATAGAATCTCTTTATGATCAACTCTACCAATAGCAATTATATTGCTTGGGTCTTTTCTATCTCTAACAATAACTTGATCAGCAGTGACAACAAACTCATATCCAGCCTGAGCAATTTTATATACTAAAATAAGATTCACCCCTAATCCTTCAACTAGCAAAATATTTTTCAAAGACCCATTCATTACATTAAGAGTCCCTGTTCCTAAAACTGGAAGTCTCATTTTATTTCCAATAGTAATTTCTTGATCTGAATTCTTCCTTTCATAAAAATCAATAAACAAAGATCTATCCCCAGTCATGTGATATGATGCCCCTAAATCTAAATTCTATTCTTTATTAGAATCTGAAGCAAAGTATCCCCCCTAACACTACTTTCAGGTCTAGCAATTACCTCCTTATTTGATTTCTCTTACCTTTCTAGAGAGATGGCTACGAAGCTATGCCTATCCTTCTTGCTATCCTTGATCCTTTCTTATTTGGGCTTGTATTGCTGCCTTTCATTGTCCCTCTTCTTCAAACAAAATTTCTCCATGTGATTCTCACCTCCACAATACCTGCAAATAATGGGTTTTTTCCAACTTGCTTTTTTGCACCATCATTTCTAAAAAATGGTTAGAACCATCATTATTTTAAAATTTATTATTTCCTTTCCAATTCCTCTTTCCATCATATCTAGTAAATTTACTCTTAGCTACATATGCATGATTTTTCTTAATATATCCTTCTTTAATAAGATGAACTTTTTCTAAAACAGACTTACAAAATTGATCAAAAGTTTGCTTGGGGGTATTGGGATTTAGTTGAAAAACCCTTTTCCTTGATTTCCTTAAACACCTTGTATGGCTGGGGAAGCTTACTTTCAACCATTGCAATCAACTAAAAAACTTTTTTTACATATTTAGCACCTATTTTCTTCAACTGGGCATTTAAAAAGGTAACTTCATTGAAGTAATCAATCATTTTTTCAAAATCAGATGGATCTAAGTTCACCAATTTTTCTTCTATATTAAACATGTTAGCAATATCTGCATCTTTATAATTTTTTTCTAAATTTTCCCACAGCTCTATTGGATTATCAATATCAACAAGTCTTTTATTGAGATTGGGACTTAATGCTTTACCAATAATACCTCTAGTTTGTTCCAATTTGCATTTCCATAACTCCTTTTCTTTTTCACTTTGAGGTTCTCCAATTTCCTTATTCACTATCCTCCATAGAGCCTTTTCTCTCAAATCATTCTTGAGTGCAATCTTCCAATCTACAAAACCACTTCCATCAAATATTGGCAACACTTCATTTGTAGAGCCCATGTTAGCCACAAAAAAAATCACTCTTCAAACAAATATTACACAAGCAATCTATCAACCCTATGCAAACAAATGTCACTTCTAGCAATATATCAGCACTGCAAACAAATCACTCCATCAATATATTTCTAGCTGAATCTCTAGCTGAACCTCTAGCTAGACCTGGAAAACATTCTAGCTAAACCTGGTAAAAAATTTCTAGCTAAACTAGGCTCTGATACCATGTGAGAATAGGCCCAAAAATAATAAAAACATAACAACAATAATAAACAAATGAAAAACAGGGCAAAACATAGATTAAAAAATAAGATATATATTTATCTAACTTGAATTATATTTCATCCAAAATGTCATGTATGGCAACTTTGTACAATCATACATATATATTTACAAAAAAACTTTGAAGCCTAGAAGCTTCCATCTTTCCAGATAATTCTTTCTATATTTTAATTCCAAAAGGTTGGAATGTTCTTTTTCTAAAAATAGTTTTATGGAAGAATCTAATTTATGGAAACCTCTAGAAAAAAACATGTCTTTTCCTTGTGAACACTCTATAAAAATTTTACCTTTTCCCTAGACAATCGTACTTTCCTTAACAATTTATGGGCTATCTGGATGGAGCGGTTTAAACAGATTGCAATCTTGTTGATGGTACTTAATATTTATGATTTTCTCTCATCAAGATCGTAACTAGTGATCTTTGGCATCAAGACAATGTATTTCTGTCTTATCTATTGTTAAATGCCTTCATTCTTTACAGAACAACCATGGGTTTATTTTGCCACAGAGATACTAGTTTCAGTCCTTGAGTTAACAGATAGTTTGGGATTAGATAGCTCTTTTAAGCTAATGGACTAGACAATACCTTATCCTTGTGCATCTTAATGAGCCAGTCATGTCTCATTTGTGATGATTTATTGTGAGAGGACCTTGAGCAGTTTATTTATAGATGGTGGTCGTTTAGCTTGAGCTACAGTCTTTCTTTATTTTCATGAGTTGGCGACGAGTCTTTTCATGTTTTGAGTATTCTTCTCTGTTGAGGTTGGAATCTTGTCTAGTCATGGAGGATGAGTTCACCAACCAGAGAATCTTCCTTCAGCCCTTCGCGTGGGAGCTGATAATAAGGCAAGGGGTGTCCACCTCGGATTTAGCAGAGATTTTTGAGACTTAGTGTATGCTCTCCCAATTTGTTGTTTGTCATATTTGCAATCCAAAATGGCTGGATGGATCTGGGGATCGTGAAGTGAGGTGGTCAGAGGTGGTGTCATAGTTTCTCTCAAATCTCATGGATATCACAATGGATGCCAATTATGTTCTTCCTGTTGATAACTGGGAGGGGGGTGAATCAGTTATCCTAATATTTCATCTTTATGTGCTTTCTTAACAGTTAATGCAGCATAAGCAAGCATAATCATGAAATGGAAATAACACCAATACACATGACACAATGATTTTGACGTGGAAACCCTGTTAAGGGAAAAAAACCATGGGGTGATTAACCCAAGATATTATTCTCTGTTAGAAGAATAGATAGAACAAAATGGCACTTGCCAATTAGGGCTCACTGCCCGAGCACACTGCTCACAAGAGGCTTACTGCCTACAAAAGACTTACTGTCTACAAGAATAAAACTTGAACTGATGAGAGGAATCCACACATGCTGAAGTTTAGTTCCGATTAAGCTCAATAGACTGATCTGCTGCACTTCATTCTTACTCTCCTTAAGTGCTACTGTCCTCTTACATTCCGAACCTGCTTTCTACCTTTTATCCTATTCTTCTGCTTTTTTTCGCACTTCAAAAATGTACACCACACTCCTTCTCATCGAAATCCATCTAATATATATATCTGCATAAAGGATTTCATCCTCTTTCTAGTCCCCATCTGAAATAGTCAATATTTCCAAAACTCTAGTTTGTCGGCTGAATCCTTGCTTCCCAAGTGATGTGGATCAAAAAGAAACTTATAGAAGTCATCTAACAAGTCGGCCAATCATGAAAGATACCTTAGAAATCTTTATAACCATCAACATCTCGTCCGGTATAACTTCTAATGCTCTGCTTATCAGTTCTTCCTCTGTCTGTTCTATCAAACCGGACCCCAATACTTGAATGCTTACATCTCTTTACTCTTGCATCATCGGAGGCTCAATTCCTGGAATCTATTAGTCAAGGTACTCCTCTTGACTTCCCCAAGTCTGCACTTTCCAAAGATACTTCCTCTGAGAAATCCGGACCTGACTGTCGAACCTTTCCACATACTTTGTTCTTGCTTACCGGACCACAACACTCTTCAATCTGACTTCCAGTATAGGCACACCATGTCCTGCGGATGTGTGGGATGAACTTTGTTGCCATCAATGACAACAATCATGAAGCTCCAATGTGTCTCTTGCCAACAATCTCCCCCTTTGGCATTGATGGAAACACTTAATGAAAAATGACTAAGTGTTATACTATACTCCCCCTTGGCTGATGCTCTGTCTCTATGTACATTTTCTGGAGCTCCCCCTTAGCTGGATTCCTCATTTTTCACTACTCATCACTCCCCCCTTGACATCAATGGCAAAGGGTAGGGTTCGTACATCAAATTTTTTGAAAATTTCAACTATACTTAGCCGCATAAGTATATACATATAGCATACTTACATATATTGAAGTATGTCTGCAAAAGTTGTCTTCAATTGGACAAATTATGTTGCCCAACTTTGCTTCATCCTGTCCAAAATTGAGATGTGACCACTCATCAGGAATGCAAATGCGTCTGCCCTTTTTAGATCTATTGGATCACTGGTCTGGGCTGTGATCTGAGCTTCGTTTATGGCCTCATGCATGGCCTCTAACTTAGGGATAACTATCCCTCTAAGTTCATCCAACCTGCTTATTCTATTTTTCTTTTCCTTCTCAAGCTTCTTGATTTCATTCAAGACTGCAATTGTCTGACATTCTTGATTTATTATGGAGGATGCGAGAGGATCAAAATTCTTAGATAGATTTGTTAGTTTGTCCTCCTATTCTTTCACTCTCTTCTCAATATCCAATGTTACTTTGGACCATGATAAACAAAATTTGCATACTTCCCCACCATCTTTAAGGGCATTTTCTAAGCTTTTTATCCCAATATTCATATTCCTCCTATCATCTGTTATTAGCCCTTATACCTCTAATAATCTTTTTGCCAAGAATTCCTTCCGGACCTTATCTTCTGCTAACTTCTCTAGGGAATCAAAATGTGTGCTAACACTATTGACTAGAGATTTGAGATTACCGGATGAGGAGGCAGAGGGATCCTTCTGAAAAGATGGCATGATCTTTTCAAGCACACCGGATGTAGCTTCTTTAAGCTCATAGTCTTCCATGTGAGATTTCAAGAGTTTTTTGTTGGCCTTTGCATTAGCAAATGAATCTATCTTCATTGTTTGTACCAGAGAAAGAGACTCAAAATCAAATGGTCCTCGTAGAAGTTCCAGTTTATCAATCTCCATTGTCTCTTTGTTTAGGAATTCTTTGACAATTTCTATAGTGTCTCTTGCTAGAGACAGATTCTTCTTCTCTTCTGCAGTCTTGGAGCTGTCATCTTGTTTATCCTTCACTTCTTTTTCTTTCTCCTCTATTCTTTCTTCTCCTTTAGATCCAGAATTAGTAGGGGAAACTGGAGGAGTGATTGTTTGTTCATGGGCCACCTCTTCTGGAGCAGAGGATTCCAAGTCCTTACCTTTATCTTCCCTTGTCTCCTTAACCTCTTCTGCTACTGTCTTAGTAGCTTCTTCTTCAATATCTGTAGCCGAGGGATCATCACCTAAGTCCTTTATAATAGGAATGTTGAATCTTTTGTATGTATTATGGAGGATCTCTTCTGTCTCTTTTGCTACTTCATCATTTTTTTCGAGCATAAGCTGATTCATTCTAGCTTTGCTCTAGAATTCATCCTTACAATCTTTGAATATCATACTCTTCTGCTTAGGAGTGATGGAGGGATAAAGCCGAATAGCTATCTGTTCTCGGATCTCCATATCCTTCTCTTTGGCATTATTCTTCCTCAATTCAAGTTCCTTCTCAAGGCTTTTAGGAATTAAAGATACAATCTCAATGAAAGCCTTGTTGTAAATGTTCAGATACTTAACTGTGGCATCCTGCAGAATCTTCTGATCAGCTTCACTACATTCATCATAGAATTCTATTAATGGTTTCAGATTTCCATCCACAGTGATTTCCTTAACTATATCATCTAAAGACAAGGTGGCCCTTTCAACAAACTCTTCTGTTTTTGCCTCCTTGGTTTCACTGGATACTTTCTTCTTCTTCTTCATCTTATTTACTTCCTCATCTGATTCTGTCTCTTCTTCATCCTTTTGGCTTGTGTAAGACCTTGTTGCCTTTAACTTGGTTCTCTTCTCTCCTTTTCCGGATGATTTTGATTCCGGTTTTGATGCCTTTGAGCTCCTTGCAGTGGTGGGTTCAGAGGTCTTAGAGGATCTAGTCTAGGAGGGGACTTCCACCGGAGTACCTTCTTTTTTTTCTTTTTCTTTTTCTTTCTCTGCCCTTTCTGTCTTCTCTCTACTTGCATCAAGTGCTTCTTTTGAAATTCCATGCCTTTTGGCAAGCTCTTCTACTTCCTTTCTCACTTTTCTTTTTATTTCTGGTTGTCTTAACTCCACATGGATCTTCACACTTAATTCTTCAAAGGTTCCAAACCTTTCTGCCTTGGGATCCTTGGGCTGACTTAGCATGTGCTGAACATGCAACTCCACAATTTTCTCATCCACTTCATACCCCATTGGCATGATCCATACTGTTCTTGGCTCCACAGCCTCTATGAGGCACTGATCAGTTTCTACCATAAAGCACACTGTATCTTTGTACTTCTCAACGAGAGATTGGGGGATTCTTTCTCTAGATTGCATCATACTTTGAAAGTTCTTGAAATATCCCCACAAAGCTATATTTCTTGCCTTAGCATCCCCAAGCCCATGTAGGTAGTCTTTGATTTGGATTGCAACAGGTCTGTCATTCTGCCAAACCCAACCACTGGATCTGAGAAGCTCATTCATGAAGTAGAAGAATAAACATAATATCAACCCACCATACTTGAATGATTTTTTCTTGTCCTTTTTGATCTTTTGTAGGTTCTCCAACAGTTGGCTTAGAAGTTCACAAAGATCATAGTCAGCATTTTCTCTTAGCATTTGATAAGTTGTATAAACTGCAGTTCCCAGTACAGAATTTTCCCTACTGGAGTGATAAATCTTGTAACCAATTATCATGGATGCAAATTTGATATCCGGATTAGTGATATCTTCAATTGTCATAGTTCTCTTGTCAAATTTTGATCTGGTTGCTTCACTCATTGTCTGATTCTTGATAAATTTGAGAACAAGTATCACATCAGATGAGTGCAAACCAGTTACTACCCTAATTGCATCCTTGGTGATCTTAAATGGTCTATTCAACCATAGGAAGTTATCATGCACTCTGCTCAACACATACCAGACCCATTCATCTTCTTCAAAAGAGGGGAAATGAATGCACTGTGCAAAATGCTTATCCTGAATGGCCTTGAACTGAGGTTTGAGCTCAAAAGAATCATCTATTAACTGATTGTGATAGATATTAGATAGCTTAGATTCCCTAAATTCTTCAATATTCGCATGAATATATCCCCTAACATCTTCTACATGCAGAATTCCATGCGGAGTGCTTGAAAAGGCACCTAGGGGATCAACTTCTAGGGATTTATATGGATGTTTCTTGAATTCAGGGCGTGGCCTCTCAGTGATCTTTACAATATTTGGTATATCCATCTTCAAAAAGATTTACAGACAAATATTCAATAACGGAAAGTACTTTTTGCGCGTCTAGGGTTCATGAAGAGATCTGGATTGATTCGCTGGAGGAATCGTCTTCTACAGATGACCTTTGGTGGGCTTCAGGAGATTTGTTGCAGAGCTCTTTTTCTCTTCTTCTCGAATGCAGAATGAACAAGTGTTTTATAGGAAAACCCCTATATTATTCCGCAAACCCTAAAACCAAGTTGTAATAAATGCTTGACCTAAGTCATTCCGGTTTGCCTTATTCAGATGACTTGAAGAACCAGATCAATCTTGATCTAGACATCTTGTGGATCTTCCAAATCTTAACCATAGTTTATTTAGATGTTTCTCTTATGAACCCTTTAATCCGCAACTCTCCTTGTGCCAGTTCCGGCACCAGTTGACTGGCTGGGGGAAAATGGTTTTCTTTGTGTCTCCCCCTGAGCCAGAGCTCACTTTTTAATTTCTGGAAGGAATATCAGCACCAAAGTCTGGTGCGGATCCATCCCCTACATTCTCTGTACTTTTCTTTACCCAAATCTTGTTCATCTCACTTTGAACTTTATCCGCATTCAATTTTTATTTTCCCTTGTCTTGATTCTGATTATGATGTACCGGACCTCTTTTGTCCTGATTCTTGCTTCTACGGAATTTGGCAATATGACCGGATCTATTGCAAATTTGGCAAACAACATTTCTTTGTGTATTTGATTGATATCTTCTTGATCTGCATTGATTAGCCATATGACCCATTCTATTGCATGCAAAGCATCTACCATTGAATGAATTGTTCATTTGCATATTACTGCATTCATGAGATTTGTGACCATACCTTTTGTAGTTGAAACACTGTCCGAAGAAGGATGTATTAGTCTGATTCATTCTCTTTCTGCACTGATTAGCTTTATGACCAAAGTTATTGCAGTTGTGGCAATAACCATTGAAGGATGGATATCTTTGAGCATTAGGCTGCCTTACCGGAAGTCTTCTAGGCCTGTTCCTTAGATTTTCTGATCCAAAATTCTTCTAACCGGATCCGGAGCTTTCACCTTTTTCATATCCCAGGCCACACTTGTCATCTACCATTTTTTGGCTTTCAAGGAGAACTTCAAGTTGAGCAGAGCTCATCTTGAATTTCTCTTTGTATTCATTTATTGTTTGAAGATCCCTTTTAAGAGAGACAATTTAATCCTCAAGTTTTTCTTCATTATCTTTAGCATCTTCAAGATCAGATTCAAGATGTCTGATTATTCTATCCATCTTGTGGCAGTCTTCTGATTTTTCTTTGAGAGATTGTCTTAGGTCATCTTCAGATTTTCTTCTTTCTTCAATTTCTTGGGTAAACTTCATGACTCTTGATTCCATTTCATGTCTTATCATGATGGTTTCTTTTGATAGCTTTTCACATAACTTGGTTTTCTCTTTCAGATCTCCACTTGTATCATTTGCTTCACCTTGACTTGCCAATTGCTAAAGTAGCTCCTTTCTCTTTTTCATAGAGAGACTCAGTTTCTCTTTTAGTTCTTTTATGAAATCATCATCCTGTTTGAGTCTTTCCTTTAATTCATTGACTTTAAAATTTGACTGCTCAAGATCATCAAGGGCAAACTTAAGTTGCTCCCTCATACCATACACATCCATTTGAATTCCCAAATCTTCCTCAAGTTGTTAGGCTCTATTGGGAGGAACTTGGCTCTAATACCAATTGTTGATAACTGAGAGGGGGGGTGAATCAGTTATCCTAATATTTCATCTTTCTGTGCTTTCTTAACAGTTAATGCAGCATAAGCAAGCATAATTATGAAATGAAAATAACACCAATACACATGACACAATGATTTTGACGTGGAAACCCTGTTAAGGGAAAAAACCACGGGGTGATTAACCCAAGATATTATTCTCTGTTAGAAGAATAGAAAGAACAAAATGGCACTTGCCAATTAGGGCTCACTGCCCGAGCACACTGCTCACAAGAGGCTTACTGCCTACAAAAGACTTACTGCCTACAAAAGACTTACTGTCTACAAGAAGAAAACCTGAACTGATGAGAGGCATCCATACCTGCTGAAGTTCAGTTCTGGTTAAGCTCAATAGACTGATCTGCTGCACTTCATTCTTACTCTCCTTAAGTGTTGTTGTCCTCTTACATTTCGAACCTGCTTTCTACCTTTTATCCTATTCTTCTGCTTTTATTCGCACTTCAAAAATGTACACCACACTCCTTCTCATTGAAATCCATCTGATATATATATCCGCACAAAGGATTTCATCCTCTTTCTAGTCGGTATCCAGAATAGTCAATATTTCCCAAACTCTAGTATGTCGGCTGAATCCTTGCTTCCCAAGTGATGTGGATCAAAAAGAAACTTATAGAAGTCATCTAACAAGTCGGCCAATCATGAAAGCTACCTTAGGAATCTTTATCACCATCAACATCTCATCCGGAATAACTTCTGATGCTCTGCCTGTCAGTTCTTCCTCTGTCTGTTCTATCAAACCGGACCCCAATACTTGAATGCTTATATCTCTTTACTCTTTCATCATCAAAGGCTCAATTCCTGGAATCTATTAGTCAAGGTACTCCTCTTGACTTCCCCAAGTCCACACTTTCCAAAGATACTTCCTCTGAGAGATCGGGACCTAACTGTCGAACCTTTCCACATACTATGTTCTTGCTTACCGGACCACAACACTCTTCAATCTAACTTTCAGTATAGACACACCATGTCCTGCGGATGTGTGGGATGAACTTTGTTGCCATCAATGACAACAATCATGAAGCTCCAATGTGTCTCTTGCCAACACTTCCTGGATAGCTTTGGGAACAATAATAAATCAGTTTTTCAGCATTGAGAGATGTAAGGGAGCTATTACTAACTATGACTCCATGGCTGGTGAGGCACCAATTGGAGGGATTTTCCCATGCATCATCTTTGCACAACTCTAGCGCTTGAACGTATATATGTTATAATGCAGAAAGGGCTCGTATGTGGATGCATTAATGAGCTTGAAAGAGCTCTTCAGGCACACAGTTTCAATGTGCCAAAATTGACGTGAGCCTATTGCATGGATGTGTTCTTGGCTATAAGGCACCTCTTGATGCATGCTCTGGACCAAGCACCCCATCTCCTGATTGTCCCACATGCATCAGAGGATGTCTTGGACATGGACGATGTTTTGGAGGAGCAGGCAGATGAGGCTTTGGTGGAAGGGGAGCCTGCAGAGGTGGCCTCGATGGTGTAGGGTGACAGATGTGGTTTGGGCTGGCCAGTATGGTGTTCGATGTGGGCGTTTGTTTGGTTCTTTTTGGTGTTTTTTGCATGTTTTGTTGAGCCTTGTTTGCTGCGGGCTGAAGGGGAGCTTGCAGAGGTGGCCTCGGTGGCGTAGGATGGTGGATGTGGTTTGGGCTAGCTAGTATGGTGTTCGATGTGGGCGTTTGTTTGGTTCTTTTTGGTGTTTTTTGCAAGTTTTTTTGAGCCATGATTGCTGCGAGCTGATGTAGTGTCTCCTATTTTCCTACACCTTATTCTTTTGTGAAGGTGTTTTTTTTGTATTTACAACATTTTTAATTTTAATATATCTGTCTGAGGGCCTCCCTCTTTTTATCTCAAAAAAAAATCAGCCCCGAAGTAATGATTGCAAAAGGGTATCAAAAACATTTACTAATAATGGTTTATCCAAATATGTATAATAAAGAAATCAAATGTAGGCATCAAACTATTATTCATACTAAAATGTAGTTTATGCATGCACAATCACATCTTCTAGATACCACTAATTTTGCAACATAAAACTGTAAATACAATCATGGCATACCTAAAGCACCTATAAATATTTGAAAGCATGATAGCTCATGAACCAGTATTGTAAATTCTAATAAAGCAAATAAATGAAACAAAAGTGTATAGGAAGCAGACAAGCAAAATGCCTCTTAACAATTTTAAGACACATAGAACAAGAAAGAGGAAAATACATATATCACTTAAAATGCTTTCTAAATATTCACAACTTAAATATCTAGGAATCAAAATATTAAATTCATGGGATTGGGTTCTCAAAGAAAAAATCCAAGATGCAGCCAAAGAAATACAAAAATAAATAATTGCAATTGAACTCAAGCTAAAGATTCTATGGACCAGGAAAACAAGTTGTAGATAGTCAAAGATTGTTGTTATTGATGAGACATTTTACCCTTATAAAGGTCACATAAAAATGCAAAGAAGAAACCAAAAATGTTGAAACCATCCATTTTGATAAAATAATCATGCAACATGAAAATGTACATATTTAGAGTACCAATATCACACTACTCACTTGTATTCAGTTGCAATGTGCAAACTCTAAAACAACTCAATGCTCCAAAAGTCCTTGAAGTTCTATGTGTCTCTCCCTCCCAATCATCACAATCGCATCCACAAAAGCTTGCCTTCCTCACAATCTTAGTAAATCCCTATTTACATGCTTTGGCTCACTCTCCTCCAACTCAGCAACCAATCCGCTGAGTAACTTCACGTTGTCTAGCTTGTCTATGTGCTAGACTAGGATGAACATCATGCTTATGAGATTGTTCCCACCTATTACTGTGAACATCTCTTGTTTCCTTGTTGTGCGTACACACTCCTAATCTTATTCTCTCTCTTTCATTTTTATAAATTTAACTCTATTAGTTGTCGTTGCACCAAAAGATTGACCTATTAATGCCTGATACAACCACTTGACTTAACAAGCACAGGAGGCGGTTAAGCCCTTGTCAGAAACCACCGCAACATAGTGCTGAACAAGGAGACCAAGGGCCACACCTTGCAACAATCCCCCCAGCGCAAGCGCGGGGTTTGAACCCGTGACCTCGGCTCTGATACCAATTGTTAGCTGTTGTTGCACCAAAAGATCGACCTATTAAAGCCCGATACAACCACTTGACTTAACAAGCACGGGAGGCGGTTAAGCCCTTATCGCAAACCACCGTAGCATAGTGCTGAATAAGGAGACCAAGGGCCACACCTTGCAACAAACTCTACCTCGTGGACATGTATGTTGCCCAATTCTATGGAAAGAATAACTATATAAAATGATAAATAACTTTCAAAATGTCATAGAAAAAATAATTCTATAAAATGATAGTAAATTTTAAAAAACTAATTCTTAATCTAAGAAAAACTATTTGCAACAATGACATGGAAAAAACAACACTATAAAATGACACTAAAACTTCAAACCCTGATGTTCAATCCAAAAAAATTATTTGAAACAATGAAATGCAAACAACAACTAGATAAAATGATAATTGACCTTCAAATCCTCATCAAACAAGCCCACAATCTTGCTCTCCAGGCCACCCACCACTCTTGTACAACTTTTTTTAAAAAAAAAATTGCTTGAGATTAACCCAAACTATGTGCACAAAATCACAAAAAGAAAAATCATAAATACAAACAACAAAACCTTTATCACAAAGAGCACTCAACACATATCGAGAAAGAAATTTATTCAACATTGAAATAAAAAGAACAACTATATAAAATGGCACTAAACCATCAAACCCTCATTATACAAAGCTTCAAAACTAAAATATATACCTTCAAACTCTCATCATGCAAAGCCACAAACTTGCCCTCTAGACCATCCACCATTGTTGTACCATAAAATTATAAAATTTGCACTCCACACCAATGACACACAAAACAAAAAAATACAACCATAAATAGACATACGGAAACCTCTCTCACAAAGAGATAAACAACACACACATAAATGGAGATTAAACACAAATACCTATAAGTACAATCATGGAACTTGAAGAAAATCCATCTTTTACTTGTAATTCTAGCCTCTTGCATATCATTCCATCTTCTTGCGTGTCTCCACACTTTACATTCATGTCTACTACGGCAATGTAAACTACAACACATGCGATATGAAGTAGAACTTAAATAAAAAACTTTAAATTCATGAATTGGCTCCCAATTAAGTTACCACCAACATGGACACACATAAACATTAGAAAACACTTTAATTCTTTGCTACATTGCATTTGATTTCCACAACATTAGAAGACACTTTAATTTTTTGCTACATACCATTTGATTGGTTCTCATTTTTCCTTTATATTTTTTAATAAAAAATTATTTATAAAACCTACTAATAAAATTAGCACAGACCAATCATCATTACCAAAAACCAATGATTTAAAAAATAAAATAAAAATAACATCAACTTTATAAAATTTGATTGATTTTTACATTTACACAAATTTCAAGAGAGAATAATGCTAAAAGTGAAGACTATATTTCTCTACCTTAATAGAGACTAAAAACAAGCCCAAAATGTTAGGAAGATAATTGAAAATACCTTTTGGAAAGTGGTCACTAGGCATCATATGATAGGCATTATGTGGGGTTGTCCCTTGTGTTTATTTTTTAACAACTTTCTTTGCAAATTAGAGGGGCCAACACAGAATAAAATTTCAATGCCACCACCATATGGTACCAAGTCCCTATTTACTAACAAAATCGTCATGTGGCATGACAATTATTGAGTAGGACAAAAACAAAAAAAATACCCTTACGTATGTGGCACCCACCTCTTGAATCATCATATAAGACAAGAAAAGTCTCCCTATCATATTTTGAATGCCACCTTCATATGAATAGCATCACATATGGCAAAATAAAGTACCCCAAAAGAAATCACATCGTGCCTAACTTATTGGTAGGACCGACCACCCCCACCTAATATACCATTTCTTAAGATAATAAAACTAAACCTTTAAACTTTTTTTTTTTTTTTTAACACGTGCCTTTTGTTTTTATAGCATTGATCAAAGGTAGGCCCATCAAATGTATGCTATATCATTAGTATCTAACATTTTATATGCCTAGCAACAACATGACAGTTTTGAGATCTACCTAGGAGACTACATATAGGAAAGATAAAGTGGATCATGACATGTAAAATTAGACTCAAAACTAACTTGTAGCAACACAAAGGTGAAATTATCCTTTGCTACAAGTGAATTTGTAATGATTTTTTTGATAGAAACAAACATTACAAGTTGTTGCAAATGAACCTACAATAATTGATGCAAATGGAAACAATACCTAAAATTTTTCAATGTTGCATCATTCCCTATCACTTAAACATAACATGGGAAGACATAAACACAAAAGCATAGGTGTATTTTGACCAAAGACCAATAGTGTGCTTGAGGTAATTGCTTCATGATTGATCAGTCCACAACCATGTCAATATATGGAGGGTCCCTTTGTTGCTTGTGTGTGCATGGTTTACATCAATTGTGCTCTCATTAGATAGGACCATTATGTGGTTGGACCTCCTAAGCTTTGTTATATGTGCAAGGATAATGTCATCAACAATGCAGAGATATGAAATTGTTAAGTGAGCAGGATGATTAGAGGGTTCTGAGAGGTCCTAAGGGAGAGTTTAAAACGTGTTAAGATAAATTTCTAATGATAGTCCATCTCATTTGATATGGATAGCCACCTAAGCTCTTCAGATATCTTTGTTTTGTGTTAGACTGGAGCTTTGATGACCTTTCAATTTTATATTGATAGTGCTTAGTGATCAAGGGGTGATATCATGAGATCATGCTATTAGTTTTTTTTGGTCCATAATAAGAGTTTGTATTGATATATTAAAAATTTTTACAATATTCCATGACTGTGGTAGTGGGCCGCCGAGACTAAACGACCACCTACCATGCCTTCCCAAGGCAGACCATGCAGGGTCACTGGAAATGCCAAAATGGGGTGTTCAAACCAAAAACCCCAGATCCAAGAAACTTAACTAAATATACATAAGATTAGACAATACACAGACAAAGTAGAGACGCTATCACAAATAATACTATGACATAGAATTAACCTAAGAACCCATTGGCAAAGGCAAATGACTTGAAGTCTGCAATCCTGCTGCTGTGAAAGGAGTGCTCCATCTTGAGCATCTGCAATAGGTATTCCACACCAGCTGCTGCTATATCCTTGTGTTCCACCAGAGCCATTCCCTTCAGATCGAGCAGGAATGGGTAGTATTTAACAACTTCCCCATACTTACATAGAAGAAAGAAAGTCTCATGGCCTAGGAACTCCCATCCTAGAGACTACTATGCTAAGTGTTTCCTGCAGCCCAACCATTAGCTCTGCATAAATCAATCTCTTCATCAGGGCCACATCACCATGTCCCCCGTGGCTCTCGGTGCAACTTGACTGCAGTTCTGTTGTCTGCTTTGTCTCGGCCCGTCACATAATTTATGTGGAATGGGCACCCACCCTTCCACCCAAGAGATCACGCTATTAGTTGAGGTAGATGGTTGTTGGCATTTTGATGGACATGTAGAGGCATGTTTTTGATATTTCATAGTATAGGTATGTGATGGAGATAGGTAGCAAACATAAATTGATTCATATTGGCGCTTTGGGCCAAGCATCAAAATGTTAAGGGTGTCCATATGTGTAGTGCATTTGGGTGTTCACCACACGAGTAAGAGGTTGTAGATCTATGGTGAGCCCATACATGCTTATGTTGAAGAAAGCAATTATAATTTTGGTGCTACTTGGTGATATTTAAACGTGACGTACTAACCTTGTAACAACCCACAAAATTTCAAACACAAAACACCATGAAGAAAGAATAGAATGTGCATGAGCAATTTGCATGTAGGTATCTTGAGATTCAATGTATCAATGGATGTAGATCTTAAAGAAGGCTATGGAAATCAAGTGTAGACCTATTGGTGGAGCATCTGATCTAGCTAATGTTGATTAAATGAGTTTGGAGGTGGTTTCTAGGAATTAAATAAAGAAATAATCAAGCTCAGACCATGTGCATAGTTCAAATAAAATCAAATCCTTGATGCATGAGTGGTAATCCAACATTAATTGAAGATTAGAAATCAATGTAAGAGTTCGGCGATTTAAAGAGTTTGTATGCATGAATGAAATGAATTTGTCCTATTTCTGTATAGAATTTTGATATAAGGAAGATTTCTCTACCTGTACCTGAGGATCAAATTGTACTTTGTTAATGATGAAGTTAATGTTTAATAGAGGTTGTTGTCCTACACTATTAGATTTACAACAAGTGTCATTGACACGAGATCTACGATAGAGTGGAAATTCTATAAATATGTAGTTCTATTATGATAATAAACCTTTTGGATTTTCTTGTACAAGCATGCATAAGAGCAGTTTACAGGATTAAGTGATGCATGCCACTATTTTGTAAAGGTAAGGGGTTTGTTTTGTATGAATCTTAGGAAGGTATTGTAATGTAGAGACCTCTCCATAATTGGATGTTTCCATATGTAATGAAAAAATTCTGATAGAATATGAATGTATTTTTTAAGTCACATTTGTTGAATTGGTGTCACTAGTGTTTAATTAGTGTTGCAGTACTATTAAACTTCTTGCAGTTTATAGGAAGAACTTTACTTAATAACCTATGGGATTTTTCTAAGTATGCATGGATATTTCAAGTGCATTTGGCTATGTGTATATCTTTATTTCTAATCGTGACTTTTTCCCATTAAATAGGCACCAACCCTCTTTGGCTAAATGATCAATCATTTATTTCAAACACATATCTTTTTTTTCGTCATCGTAGTTTAGGGGTAATTTTAAGCCCTGCCATCCTACATAACTAAGAATAATAACTTAGCATAATAAACTTTGAATGTTGTACACTTATGAATTAAATTGTGTGAGATTTTTTAACATCAATGTTTCAGTACATGATCCATTATTAAGATGAAGAGAGAAAGAGTAGTAAGTTGTAGACAATAGCTTATTAATATAAGATTGAGAAGAAGAGAGGAAATGGAAAATGAAACCCATGATTGTTTTTTTGTCCTCTTAAGATCTTGCTACATTAGTCTCTGTACACATCAAATTGAACATCTATATTGATCTCTATACAGTCATCAATTATCAATCTAAATACAATTTATTTATATTTATATTTCTCCAATCCTTTTACCATTTTAGTAAATTAACCTAAACTTAAACTTTAAAGAAAGTTTATTTTTCTTTACACATCTTAATATTTCCTTTTTATATTAAGAATAACATTGACATAGAATCTGTTAATGGAAAGAGTGTTAAAAAAATCCACAAATTATTACATGTTAGATTGCTGTGGTCAACACACATGTCGTGAGAAAATATTTATTATTTTAGGGGATTTTTCTCCCTTCTCATAGAATGAAAGATAACTTAGGGGTCTCCATCTAAATGTAGCCAAGTCAAATTGCTAAAATTCCCCATAAGCGGCAGAAATCCTCCACAAGTCTCTGCTCTTCTCCCATTACAAGCAATCCTTTCTCCACTTCAACTTCATAATCATATTCAACTGCAACCTCATAATCAATTCCATCTTCAGTGCTTGCGCCAAATTTTATCTGGTAGCTTTTCGTTGTGTGCCATTGGGAACGTTGTGTGAAGACAGCTATCCATACCCATTTCCCCTCCTCCACCTCCGTTTCACATATTGTTGAATACGATTCTCTATCAGATATCAACAATGGCATACGCGGAGAAACACAATTTATAAGAAAACATATAATAATGGCATTGCCATTGCTGTGCTGGCTCCGTACCAATTCAGCATTGAGCAATTTTCAGGTTAGAGCAGGAGTCAACCACAGAGAAAGTAGGAAAGGCGGAGTAGTTTACAAGTGAGATGAAGGAGTCTAAAAATGAGGCCGCATTTCGGTCTGCGGCGTGCATACTGTCATTTCTCGAGGCCATTACTGCAAATAATTTGCACATTAACATTCAACAGAAAGCACAATTACACAAAAATAATTAGAAATCTAAATACCTATCAACTTTTATTACCTGCAAGCTTTGAATGCAACCTTGAACAACTGATTTCCGAATTGCTTTGAGATGCAGCGTCCCCAATCTTTCCATGCGCTCCAAACTTTGTATACCCGGCACCTCCCAATCTGTAAATGCTTTCAACACCTGCAATTTTCTGCAATGTTGTAAACCTTGTACTTCCTTAACTTGGTAGCAACCTCTTAGTTCAAATTTTCGGAGAAAAGGTAATTGTGCAAAACTGGGAAGCGCGTCCAACTTGTGGCAATCAATTATCCTCAACCCTTGAAGTTTTACCAGACCAATAATACCCCTTCTGCCTCTGAATTCTATCTCCATTAGATGATCCATTCTTATAAGTGTGAGAGTCTCAAGGCCGGGGCCAACAGTCTGCTGAGATGGAAATCTTGGACAATTCAGTTCCTAGTAGATATATCGACTCAAGGTTGCACAACGAAGAACTAAACGAGCCCGCCCCAAGATTCAGTTCTCCAATTGGGCAATTTTTTATCTTCAGCATTTTAAGATTAATCAGTTGAAAAACTGACACTGGTAAAGATCTCAGTCCTGAAGAGCTTATATCTAGTCTCTCTAAGAGATTAAGACGCCCCAAAGAGTCTGGTAAATATTCCAGTTTTCTACACCGATAAATGCAAAGTTCAGTCAAGGAAGACAGATCTCCAAGAGAGGCCGGCAAGCTTGTCAACCAATCATTTCCAAAATGCAATCCTTGCAACTTGCTCAGTTGACCGATCCTCATTGATACCTCCCTAAATCTGGTATCAAACGCAGAGAGAACTCTCAAGCACGGCTGATTTGTGATGTCACAAGACAAGCCTTCCAATTCTTTGCAATATGAGAAGTCCAAAACCTCTAGCTTTGTCATGTTTTCCAGAATGTCCAACTTAATGGTGAGACTATAACAGTCCCGTAGGCTCAGGTATTGCAGGAGTGTCAACTCCTTAAAAGAGTCTGGCAAATTCCCCAATTTCAAGCACCGGCTCAAATTTAGATGCTGCAAATTTCTCAGATTGCCTATACTGTTAGGTAGTGATGAGAGCTCAAGACACCATAATAAATCCAGGTACTCCAGTGATACAAGACTGCAAAATTCTTCTGGAAGATTGTTCACCTTGCTTGTCGTAGATACAAAATTCAGGACTATCTTTTTCAAATGTTTGAGATGTTGTATTGACTTTGGAAATCCTTGGAATTCGCAGCAACCAGAAATAACCAACTCTCTTAACTGCAAAGGAGGCTGCAACATATTTTCGAGGAGATGAAACTAAACATATAACAATTATTTAAAGAAAAAGTTGAAATATAGATTTACAGTAGCTGGAAGATACTTACATGCTCATCCACCCAAAGCTCTCGTAAGTGATTATAACCATCGACTTCATAGAGTTCTAAAATCCTCAAATTTTTCAATGAAATCAGTGACTGAAGATTTCTCTGCGCACTATCAAACCAGCGAAGCCAGATCAGATTCCTTGACGTTTTAATTACTTGTTTTAAATTAGGTCCTCGAGCCACAATAATTTTTAGTCCAAGTCTAGAAGGCGCCAATGTCCAAATTCCTTTGCTTGTGTTAACCATGAGTTCCGTGGGCAATGAACAATCACAAAACTCCTCATCTGTTTCGGCCGGTTGTATTGTGTGTGTTTCCTGTATGGATTCATAAAATTTCAGGAAAAGAAGACAATTGAAACTCTTACAACGAATTAAACAAAGTAAACAAACAAACCGTAAGAGTGCACGTTGCTCGAGCAAAGGTGGTCTTTATTCCTCGAATGCCTATGCCTTTCTGAATCCAAATAAAACATAAAATTAAATCCTAAAAGCAACCACAGAAACAGAAACAAAGAAGATTCCTCTGCCATTGATGAGTGAGAAAATAAAAAAAAATGTTAAACTCACCTGTTCTTCATTATCAACTTCAATGCAAAGACACTTATTCAATGCTCGAGCTAAGATGCCCATTATTCCTGGAATGCCTATTCCTTTCTGAATCCAAATAAAACATAAAATTAAATAACTGTGAAAATAATAAGATTTCCTAGAAGCAACAACACAAACAGAAACAAAGAAGATTCTTTTGCCATTGATGAGTGAGAAAATTAAAAAATGTTAAATCTCACATGCTTTTCATTATCAACTCTAATGCTTTGTTGGGGAAACCAAAGGCGGTATGGTGATTGTTGATTTGCAATTTCTCTTCCCAAATCCCTTAAATGGTCATGCATTCTTATGGAATTCTTCCCATCTTTCTCAACAACTTCCTCAACAAGACATTTATTCACCAGCTTTTTCCAAATGTATGAACCACTCCACCCTGATCCATTCCATACTTCAATTGCTAAATTGATTTTTTCTCCAATGAAGAAACATGATGTATCCAAGAATGCCTCTTTCTCTTCAACATCTAAGGCATCATAACTTATTTTAAGCCTCTTCTTGATATCATCGGGCAATATCCTAGAGATCTTCTCTAGTTGAGTCTCCCAATAATCTTTGCTGAACTTTCCATAAAGCTGTCCACCAAGGACTTTGAGAGACAGTGGCAAGCCACTACAAACCTCTATGAATTGTTGAACAAGATCCTCAAAATCATCACTTGGAAAGGGTTCCGAAAAAGCATGCCAACAAAAAAGTTGCTTGGCGTGAAATGGACTCAGTGGTTTCATTTCATATACAGAGGAGATGCCCCAAGCTCTAAGGACTTCTAAATCCCTAGTAGTGACAACAATCAAACTCCCCGATCCAATAAAACTTTCAGATCCCAGACTGTCCTTATTGGGCAATAGAGCATTCAGTTGGTCCACTCGATCAACATCATCTAGAACGATGAATGCCCGAACAGATCTCAAGCGGCTTGCAAGAATTGTCTTCCCCTCTTCAATACTATCGACTGCTACACTTTTAAAACCAAGGTTGTCCAAGAGTTTTTTCTGCTTGGTGTGCAACAAGTTGTTAGTATCAGCATCTCTAACATCTAATATTAAGCTAGACTTCTCCATAGATGGATATATATTGTTATATAACTTTTTTGCCAGAGAAGTTTTGCCGGAACCACCCTTTCCCCATATTCCCACGATTTGCACATTCCCATGGCTTGTGATAGATTGAAAGTCTTCAAAGTCTTGTACGGCTTCATCTAAACCCACTGGATGTTTTGAGACCACAAATGGTACCTTTTGAACTTCTTTTACCATACAATAAGTAATCTTCTTCAGCAGCATATCCTCCTCTCTAGACATATATAACAACAAAGGAAACAGGATAAACATCGCGTTTTAACAGTTAAGATTACTCCAGTAAATGAAGTCTATGGCCCTGAAAAATAAGAGGAAGAAAAAAATTCACAGAATCCATTGATAATAAAAGGGTAAGTGCGTGAGATAGAGTAATTGGTACTTACTCCTTGCTAGTAATCATGTGACCAATATTATGTGAAACTTTGTGGAGCGCATCCTTCCATTCCTGAAGCATTTCTGAGCTGTATCTACCCGTTATTTCGTGCTTATAAAATGCAGCAGCATAGGCATTTATTGCATATCGAACATCGGCAGGCATAACATAGTAGAAAATGGGAACAATTCTAGTGCCTGTCTTGACCATAAATAAAAGCTCATCTAAACACCACCGTGATTCTGCATACTTCTCTGAAAATATAGCAATATGAAGTGAAGCACTCTTCATTGCTTCTTCTAATTCTTTAGGCAAGTCATCCCCCGATTTAAGCTCTTCTGAATCCAGAAGAACCCTCAGTCCCATTCCAGCAGTAAGCATTTTATGAAGAAGGGCAGCCAGCGTGTGTTTGACATCGGGACCGTGATTAATAAACACATCATATGACCGACAAGAAGTAGATGTAGATGGTACAGATTCTTCAACCTGTGGGTGGCTGCTAGTGTTGAAAGTAGATGCCATGAAATTGGATTCAACTGAACACAACGAAAGAAAGAAAAAAGATAGACTAAAGAAAAAAGGGTTCTTCTTGTTGAGGTGAAACGATATCGTGCGAAGTATATAAAAGAGCAGGGGGGTTAGTAGTGACAAGACAAAAAGTGAGCTGACAGCCTGTGTTTGCATAGGAAACCGCTGAGAAGAAACGCAGAAGCATCGCAGAGTCTGAGGTAATTAAGATTAATAAAAGACGGTGGAAGCAGTGCAGAAGCACACCAGAATTTTCAATTTATTTTTTTGGGAGTGGGGTCCACCTTGGATTCTCTATAAATATCACCCTCCGTGACGACTCCATCACGCAGTACTCATTTTTATTTATCTTAATAACTCCTCCAATCAAAATTCGTTACGAGGTTTCGGGCGTCCTTCCTTTCCCAGCGTAGCTCCAAGCCTCCACGAATATGCTTCTCCGTTTCTTTCCTGCATTTTCCTCGGGAATCTACACGTTTGGCCCCTTGTTAATCTTTGTCGCTTACAACATCATCTCCTCTTTTATATACTCTCGAGATCTCTCTCCTCAAAGGACAAACATTATAAATTATATATAGATGATGAATAAGTCTTATTTTACTTTTTATTAACTAAAAACTCATTAATAACATGTGGTGGTAAGAAAGTACACCTTGAAAAAAATTAAAAAATTGGCAATTGAAGGGGATTCCTTAATTATAATAGATGGTCTTCGGTCCCGCAGTATGGTAAACTGGAGACTGGCACCCAGATTAGAGATAGCTCTGGATTTGATGGATAACTTTGAACTGGTCACAATCTCTCACATCCTAAGAGAGGGAAACACTGATGCAGATGAACTGTCGAATCTTGGGGCAGATGGAATAAGTCTCGAGGAAATGGATAGATCTAAATAGAGCATGAGGGTGGTTGGGCGGGCGCCCTTTCCTCACTACATGTGGATGGTCCAATCTTCTTGACGACCAAGTGGAGGCCAAGCTAGCAAGGACTAACAAACATGAGGGAAAGGAGGTCTGTTTCATCATTACCACACAGGCCTAGAACCCAGTTGCTAGCATACTTCCTAATGAACGTGAAAGGATCGCCATTCGATCAGAAGGGAATTACACGAGTGGCAAGGAAATGGTATTGATATTACTCATCAACCACTGATCAATGATGAGAGACTAAGCAGCAAGCGCTAGGAAAGGAAACTAGAAGCTTCCCTCGGTGAAGAATCGAGAAGGAAAGCGAATATATAGGCGGCCTCTCTGCCAAAACTCCCATTCTCTCCCCATTCCACGTTTCAGAAAATGGCAGGCAGAAATAGGTTTATAGTATGCGTGGAAATTGAGGTAATGGTAAACTTAGGGGTCGATACTCCTGTCCAACTAGAGAGTGTGGTCAAGCAGCTTGCATTTAAGGGCAAAATCACAGAGCAACACCTGAAAAGAGTCCTCCGGGTAAATGATGCCCTAGCATCAGTAGCGGTGAAAGTAATTCTTAGGAAAGGGTTTGTAGAAGGTGGTGAGTTCTATCGAATGGATTCATCCATTTCCTCTCGATTTCTGGCAGCTTTATTGGATGCAGGTTTTCCAAAAGAATTCACAAAGCAATTGGTGAGGAAGTTGTTTATCCCCAACTTGCTCGTTAGCCCAAAGGAAACAATCAAGGCAGCTTCCCTGGGTGCTGGCATTCCTCAACCAGCGGACTTTTAGCTCCTCCAAGACCCAGATGCAGTGATCAGGTTTTTCCCTTTTCTTCTCGATGTCAAAGGTTTGGCTCTCTAGGCACATAAGGAGCAGGTGGTTGCAGGGGTACGATTTCTGAAGAAGCTCCTGCAGATGGAATCGTTAGAGGGAAACTTCGAGTGGCTCCCTTAATTTCGTGAGTATGCCTCCAGTCTTGGGTTCATGTGAGTAAATGGTGGCGGTTTCATGTGCAGTGTGTTAAGTTTTTTTGGCTGTAAATAGGCTCTATGTAAAGAAGAATATAATCATTTCCCCAATTTTGGCAACCTATGGGGATAATAGCCCTGCGTGGCACACAATCGGTAGCATTTTGACGTTGCATGGTCATCTTGTCTAGTTAGGGTTAGAGGTTGATAGGGCATTTTGGCATTAGCCCTTAGATGACTGAAATCCTACTTGGCATACCATATGTATTTTTTACAGTCAATATAATACAATATTTGATTATGTAGCAAAAAAAAAAGAAAGTACACCTTGAAAATTTATGTAGGATAAAGTCCAAAACAAAGGCAAAAGTTTAACATAGGGCCAGGCCCAAACATATTAAAAAAACACTAAGCAACTAATGTAGCATTGGTAGGAGGGTGGTCTTTATCATTTTGTTTTCCCAAAACATTATCAGAGACAAAACTATTATCAATTGGCTCCCAACCAATAAGAGCACCCTCTTCCTCAGGAGGGTCATCTAAAGGTTGTTGAGCATGAACAACCAAAATGGCTAACTCCAAGCGAGGAAACTTGCCAGAGTTGGGCCAACCAAGAGCAACATGCCTATAAGAAGGGGTAGAAGGTGGTCGTGAAGGATGAGACTAGCCGCAAGTTGCATTGGTTTTGTTTCCTAGAGACTAAGAACCACATGACTGAGACCCTCGATCTCTTCTGACAGACTGACTGGGAACTCGCTAACACACTCAAGGAGGGGAAGATGGGGGAGATGGGACTCTAGCCATAGTGCACAAAGCATTACCCCAATGATCCGAAAGCTCATGTAAATGAACCACTTCAAGTGCAAATTTGCTAGCTTGCACTTGAATTTTCATCAGCACATTAGAGCAAAGCATAGCTTTAGTATATAAAGAGAAATAAACATCAAATAAGCATCCTAAAAAAATAGATGAATTTCTATCTTTCCAAATACTGAAGAGAATTTCCACCTTGATAGCATGCCAAATCTAGGTATACTTGAATGAGAGACAAGGCCAACCCCCTAACAAAACCATATGCCATGAGAAAGGATGAGATCCAAAGGCTTGAAAAAGTCATATATCCAAATCCAAGCTTTGCGGACTCAAACTATCCACAAAATGGTCAATGAGGGTTGAGAATCCCCAGATGAGTGAAATGAGAACCAAGTAGAATACCTTGACAAAGAATGCACTAGGCAAAATGGGCTAGTTGAGGCTCAAGAATGGACAACCAAATAGACTAGAAGCAGTGCTAAGTACCAAGAGAAGCCTAAAGCTTCCAATGATGGTTTAGCTAACTAATCATAGGAAGATGAGGTGAGAGCCACAAGTATCTTTCACAAGGCCTGAGTTATGAATGGTGTATTAGGATACCATTTCCAATCTTTCCACCAAGGCTTGAAATATCTAACCCCAATTTTGTGAAGCATATGGCAAGGAATGGCATCAATAACAATTTGAAAAGTTTCCTAGTCTTGGTTGGGTAGCCTAAATTTCATTTTAACTTCCGAACAAGAAAGAAAATTCTTTGTAGCTCTATTAATAAGATTTGGTAGAACTCTAATGTCTCACTTGAAAATTTTCAAGGCATGGATCCATACCACCTCAGTTAAAGGGTGGTTTGAACTAGAAAGAATAGGAGACCACCAAATAGACTATTGATTGATTGAAAGGCCGTTGTGGAAATCATTTCCTATCTAAACAAGCCATCTCTTAATAGACTCCCAATCTTTCCAAATGCTCTTGATAACAAAAGTGCCTTGAATCTAAACCAAAACCTTCATAGTGAGGAGATTACAAAGATCAAGGCCTTTTCAAGTCAGTTTCCATGAAGGGACGCCAAAAAGGATACAATACCTAAGGAGAAAGTTTTAGGCTTCATTTCTTTCCAAAGCCTTAATAATCCATTTAGCACATAGAGCAATACCTTGCCAATAGATTGAAAGAAATCATAATTCACTAGCATTGTGGGGAAGACAACATAATTCCCAAGTAACATGATGAAATCCATGATCCCATCACTAGAAGCCCATAGATAATCTCTAAGTAGCTTCTCAACTTTTAAATATGAATTCTTTGAAAGAACCCAACAAGAAGAATAATAAACATGAGTAGCAGCTAAAATTTTAGAACAAATTTGAAACTTACCAACCAAAGAAAGGGGTTTTGAAATCCAATAGCTCAATTTTTTCTCAATCATGTCAGCAACTGCTTGTTGATGAGTGTCTATTTATCTTATATAATCTATGTGTTTCCTATTTTAAAGCTACATTTCTACAAACATTTCCATCTTTTAAGTTAAGACTTTAATTAATATCTGGATAAAGCACTATGTTAAATTGTAATGTGTCTTAATGAATGTCTATGTGTTAATACTGCTATTTTCAAATATAATGTTGTATGATTAATTTATTTATGACAATCTTAGAGAGTAGGGATCTTTCTATGAAACTAACTCCCTCCTACAACAACCAAGAGTAATAACTTGCAACCAAAGGACCAGTTTCCTACTGTTGAACAATCTGCTTCCTACAATCAAATGACCAACTCCTGCAAAAAAGCTTGTGGCTGCTTACAACTGTCTAGCAGTGATCAACTCCTCTGCGGATAAGGATGAATTTTAGAGATAGCAAGGAAAAGGTGTTTAACAGATGGAAAATGTCTATCCTCCAACAAGGAATGTGGAGGGATTGAATGAGTTTAGTTATTCATTCTCACATTCCTTAATTAACTTGTTGGTATCGCAATCATATTAGAAGTATTCCTCTTGATCATTTTGAGTTTGTATGGACTAGTTTGATTTGGTTTTTTCCATAATAAGGAGCCCTTTCCTCATATTGTGGGAAGTGGCTGACTGGTCATAAATGTATTCAAACTCTTATTGGTTGTGTATATATTGTTTTAATCCAGTATATCTAGGAAGTTAGATTATCTTCATGAATGTATTAGATTGTTGTAGTCAATAAGAAAATAGAGTTTTCCATCTTGAATAGTTTCTCTTCACTCTTGAATGTGGCGAATCTATTGAGAAACTAATTTTAGTTAAGTAGTTGACAAAGGAAGAAAAAGGGTGCAGTCAATCCAAGAAAGGCCCACTTGAGGTGGACTACAACATGTTAGCATTAGATTCTTGTAATCAAAACTAGATTTGTTTGATTCTATTTCAGTTAATGAAATTAATTTAGTTAGTTTCTAGAATTTATAAGATAGCTTTTATACTACAGTATTACATCCCCTTATTGGTTGTAAAGAATATCATTTCCTAGCTATACACAACCATAGCATCCTAACATCCAAAAATCTTTAGTCGTACATACAATACTGACACCATACCAAGAAATTACGTCCCTAGATTGATAAATAAATATAGTATGTCATCTCTTAGTGAGTTGCTTGATAAGGGATGAGAACATCCATTGAGTTGTGTGCAAGCCTTAGTTGCATTACATTTATTGGGAATTCACAAAACTCCACACTTGTTATAAGGAAACAAAATAAGCTTGAAAAGCAAAGGGAGTGTCTAAAAATGAAATACTTTCCCATGATTAATCTATTTCTAGTCAAAATTATATAACCAACTAGGCTTAGGAATAAATGATTGCATGTGACACATGGTCGTTTTCCATTAGATACTTGAACTAGAGGCTTGACAGAAAACATCAAGACAATGACGAGCATGTTTAACATTATTTTCATCCTTAATGAGGGTGAGGAAAGAATAATTAGAAAAATGACCATGGACGAGCAGCTGGGAGGTCATAGGGAGTGGAGGGAAGGAGCTGAGTGGCGAGTGAGAGGGGAGAAGGGAGCCGAGAGCATGGTGTTGGGGAAGGGTGGCACAGGAGGCAGGGAAGGAGCGAGAGTGGTGAGGCAGAGGAGTGAGCAGCACGGGGAGGGGTGAGTAGGGAGGAGGAGTTGGGAGGAGAGGGAGCATGTGAGTGTAGGGGTTAAGGGAGGTGGAGTGGGGAGTTAGAGGTGGCGGGGGGTGTTTGCAGGCGGTGGGGAGATTTGTGCAGGCGATGGGGGGATTTTAAACCTACAAACATAAAACCTAAACAAAACACAAAAACCTAAACACGAATCAACATAGATCAACAATTCTTGCAAGCTAAACACAGATCAAAGATGCCTACAGAGATGGTATGATGGATTTGTACGGTACGGATTTGCCACTAAAAAATTTTCAAAAAATTTTTAGAAAATTTGAGAGTGAGCAAAATATAGGAAATTTTATGTCAATCTTCACCTGTGAGGCCTCCCGAATGCAACGGTGAGGTCAATTTTCATATAGGATCCAACCTGCAAAACTTAATCACCAAAAATTAAAAAAAATGATGTTAGATTGACCAATCAAAATGCATAAACATGCAAATGGCGAGAGTTAGACTACAATTTACCTCCCTTTGCATCCTATGGTTACCCTACATCATCATCTAATCAAATGTCAATCTAAGAGCCTATTAGTCCTATCCCAACACCTCCATGTAATTCCAATCCTAGTCCATTGATCCACTAATCTTCCATTCCATCAAGCCCTACAATACTTTTATCACCATGTTCCTCCAATCCTCCACCAACATATGAGGCTAAGATGTTTATCCAACAGATTCTTAAAAGAAAATAAACTTCCTGAAATCAAACCATCCCAATCCCATGTGTCACCCCCATCACCATGCCAATACAATCCATCCAATCCCACTATCCCTCCATCCAATTCAAATCCTAATATGTCCAATACCATTATCCCTCCACCTAATCCTAATCATAAGACTACAACATCCACCCCTATTATCCCTCCACCTAGTCCTCATCCTAAGCCTACAACACCATCCACCATTATTATCCATCCATTATATTGTTCATCCACCCATACACTTATGAAGGATGTGATCTAATGACTATTAGGAAGGAATCATCCATCTCCATGTCATCAAAAACCTATCCAAGAGCCTTCAAACAACATGTCTAGTCCTCCAAATACATCATTTAGTCCACAACCCATCAAGCCTATTGAAGAGTATCCGACCATGATTCCATGTCAAGATCTATTATACCCTCATGTTGTTGAGCATCTACAGCCTATCAAACCCATCCATGAGTCTTCCACTCCTATTCAAGCAAACCAAGAGCTATGTCAAGAGTATAATCTGAAGCATGTGGAAATATCAACCCTTTATCCAAATCAAGATCAAAGCACCTCCATCCAACCCATCCATAATATATATATTCTCTATGATCAAGATAGTGTTCATGATCAAGTTCTAAACCATGAGCAAGCAATCAAAGTTCAGCCCATCCATAACCTATATCTTTTTTATGATCAAAATATTATCTATGATGAAGAACCTATACACGAGCAAATTGATCCCATCCATAGCACACTTAAGATCATGTCTATGATCAAGATCATGTCTATGATCAAGAGAACCATGATGATCCTCTTACCCAACTTTATGCATTCAATGGATAAAATATTATCACTCTACCTATCCATAATCCCACACCTGTCCATGAGAAATTTATCCAAACTACCCCTAGCCATACTCCACCTAGTACTATCCATGATCCAACAACATCCAGGGTATGTGTAGGATCATGATGGGCCAAACTATACCTCAAAGTGGCAATGAAAATATAAAAAATTAGACTTAATCAAGTTCATGTGAAAATTTGAATGGATTATCTACACAATTTGAAAAAGATGTAAGAATTAAATTTGTAGAGAATTGAATCTAGTTTATGGGCTACTATTTTTTTTAAACTAAATTTACTTAGTGAAAAATGAATATTTCAATGAACAAGTTCTATTAAATTTTTCAAAAAAAAATAAAAAGTGGGTGTCATTCCAGCCAAACTAACTATGAGCAAAAAAAAAAAATTGTTTGAAACTTTCAAAATAAGTAGAGAACTCATGCCCGGATGTGACGCATATTTTTTTGAAATTTTTTTCTAATAAAATAATTAGTTATGATTTTCTTACTGTGACTTTTTTTAAAAACTATAAAGTAATTTTCCAGCCAATCTAACTTGATAAAAAAATTGAAATTCAATTTTTTTAACCTATAGCCAAAAAAGCATAGAGTGTAACATAGCTTTCGGATCTCAAAAAGGTGAAACGGTTTGAAAGTTATGGATGTTTTTCAATCAGTGTGTCCATCAGGATTTCAAACACACACTATATAGAAAATTATTAATAATTATTTAATAAAATGATAACCAAATAAATCTTATATTTTAAGAAAGCTGACAATTTATTCTATAAACCCTTTTTGTTTTATCAATTTTGTATTAAAATAAATCGTCAGCATGAAGGGTGAAGTTCGAAGAAGAGAGTGAAACCTTCAAAAATGTTAGAATTGAGGGAAAGTCAACTGTGACAGTTCCAAGCCTACATACAAGGCAAAAGCGAAGTGAAATAGATATCCATTATTAATGGATATCCGTTTTGCAAAATGGATAACCGTTTTAGGTTGCCCAAAATGGATATCCATTTTGATTTACCTTATTCCTTTGTCTTATATATATATATATATATATATATATATATATATATATATATATATATATATATATATATATATATATATATATATATATATATTAGTTTTTTATATTTATGATTACTCAAATATTTATATTTATATAATATATCTTGCTAATTAAAATAAATATATTATATAAATTAATATATTATGTTATAATTATTATAATTATTATAATATTTAATTTGATAGTATTTATATTTATTATGTATAAATACAATGAATATAGCATTATTTTTTAGTTTGTTACTAACTATCAATAGTTTATTACTAACTATAGTCAATATATTCATGTCTTCTTATATAACCACCACTACCAACCATAAGCTTGTGGTAACACATATAACCATCTAACCAATTCTTTCAACTTGTAGTATTGTAGAACATTCTCTTAACATAACCAAGCCTCTAGATTGTTCCACATGAACTTCAACTTTGCTACAAGTGCACCTACATTATTATTTATGCTTCTACTAGCACTATTAAATATGTAGTTGTGAGCACTTCTTCAAATGACTCATGGTTAAATTTCCATAGCATCACCACATGTAGACATATCTCCATGCTATATTGCAACATCTAAAACTCACCACATCCTACCACCTTACATTTTATCATTGTTCAATAGTTTCCACATAAACTTAGGAACTCTTCATCTCCTCTCTCTCTCTCTGACCAATCTACCTCATAGTTAAATCATTTTCCCAGCTTTTCTATTTTTCCTTTTCCTTTCCAATTTCCCAAGGAGAGAGAGAGAGAGAGAGAGAGAGAGAGAGAGAGAGAGAGAGAGAGAGAGAGAGAGAGAGAGAGAGAGAGAGAGAGAGAGAGAGAGAGAGAGAGATTTCTTGTTTTCATTTCATTCATCAATAAGGGAGGAGAGATAGAGGGGAGAGAGAGGGAGATAGAGGAATGATAGTGGAGAGAGAGGCAAGAGATAGAGAGATAGCTAGAGAGAGAGGAGACATATATGGAGAGATAGAGGAGATAGCTCGAGCAGAGATAGGGAGATAAAGAGTGAGAGAGATGTACAGAGAGATAGGGAGAAGGATTGAGAGGTAGAGGGATGATAGAGATACGGAGATAAGGGAGAGATAGGGACATAGAGGTTTAGGGTTGCTTGGTTTTAGGGTTTAGAGATTAGGGTTTAGTGGCATTATTTAGGGTTTTGGGGTTTTGGGAGAGAGAGAGAGAGTTGTTGCTTGGGGTTAGGTTTTAGGGGCATTGTTTAGGGTTTATGAGATTAGCATTGCTCAAGTTTAGGGGTTAGGGTTTAGGGGAATTATTTAGGGTTTAGGGGTTTAGGGTTGCCTAGGTTCAGGGTTTAGGGTTTAGGGTTTAAAGAGAGATAGAGAGAGGGGAATGATAGAGATTGATAGAGATAGAGGAGACATAGGGGAGAGATAGGGAGATAGAGAGTGAGAGACATGTCCAGAGACATAGAGAGAGAGAGACTGAGAGGTAGAGGGATGATAGAGATAGGGAGATAGGGAGAGATAGGGAGATAAAGGTTTAAGGTTGCTTAGGTTTAGGGGTATTATTTAGGGTTTAGGGTTTAGGGGTTAGGGGTTAAGGTTTAGAGGTTTACAGTTTACGGTTTAGAGAGATATAGAGGACCAATAGAGAGATATAGAGGAGATCGAGGGGAGAGATAGGGAGATAGAGAGTGAGGGACATGGCCAAAGATATAGGTAGAGAGATTTAGAGGTAGAGGGACAAAGGCGATAGGGAGATAGGGGAGAGATAGGGAGATAGGGGAGAGATAGGGAGATAGAGGTTTAGGGTTACTTGGATTTAGGGTTTAGGGTTTAGGGGTTTGGGATTTAGGGTTTAGGGGTTTACGGTTTCTTGGGTTTAGGGGTTAGGGGTTAGTGTTTAGGGGCATTATTTAGGGTTTAGGGTTTATTGTTTAGGGGTTAGAGGTTCAAGTTTAGAGGTTTAGGGTTTAGGGTTTATAGAGAGAGAGGAATGATAGGGAGATATAGAGGAGACTGAGAGAGATAGGGAGATAAAGAGTGAGGCACATGGCTAGGGACATAGGGAGAGAGATTGAGAGGTAGAGGGATGATAAAGATAGGGAGATAGATGTTTAGATTTGTTTGGATATAGGGTTTAGGGGTTTAGGGTTGCTTAGGTTTGGTGATAGCTAGATAAAGAGAGAGAGAGAGGAGACAGATAGGGAGAGATAGAGGAGACAGAGCAGAGAGATAGGGAGATAAAGAGTGAGCGAGATGTCCAAAGAGATAGGGAGAAGGATTGAGAGGTAGAGGGATGATAGAGATAGGGAAATAAGGGACAGATAGGGAGATAGGGGTTTACGGTTTCTCAGGTTTACGGTTTAGGGGTTAAGGTTTCGGGGCATTATTTAGGGTTTACAGTTTAGGGTTTAGGGTTAAGGTTTAGAGGTTTAGGGTTTAGTGTTTAGAGAGAGAGGACCAATAGGGAGATATAGAGAGTGAGGGACATGGCCAGAGACATAGGAAGATATAGGGATATGGAAAGTGAGGGACATGGCCAGAGACATAGGGAGATAGATTGAGAGGTAGAGGATCGATAAAGATAGGGAGACAGGGAGATAGGGATATAGATGTTTAGGGTTGCTTGGGTTTAGTGTTTAGGGGTTTAGGGTTTAGGATTTGGGGGTTTAATGTTTCTCAAGTTTACAGTTTAGGGCTTAGGGCTTAGGGCTTAGGGGCATTATTTAGGTTTTATGGTTTAGGGTTTAGGGGCATTATTTAAGGTTTAGAGGTTTAGGGTTTAGGGGTATTCAAAAGAACTCTCTCTCTCTCTCTCTCTCTCTCTCTCTCTAAATCCCTCAACCCTAAATAATGCCCCTAATCCCTAACCCATAACCGCTAAACCCTAAACCTGAGCAATCCTAAACCTCTATCTCCCTATCTCTCCCTTATCTCCCTCTCTCTATCATCCCTCTACCTCTCAATCTCTCTCACTATCTCTCTAGACATCTCACTCACTCTCTATCTCCCTATCTCTCCCTCTATCTCCTCTATCTCTCCCAATATATCTCCTCTCTCTCTCTACCTATCTATCTCTCCCTATCTATTTCCTCTCTCTCCCCCTATCATTCCCTCTATCTCCCTATCTCTCTGGACATCTCTATCACTCTCTATCTCCCTATCTCTCCCCTCTATCTCCTCTATCTCTCCCCTATCTATCTCCTCTCTATCTCTCTCTACCTAGCTATCTCTCCCTATCTCTCTATCTCTTGCCTCTCTCCCCCCTATCATTCCTATATCTCCCTATCTCTCCCTTATTGATGAAGGAAATGAACAAGAAAACTAGGTCTCTCTCTCTGACCTATCTACCTCCTAATTAAATCCTTTTCCTAACTTTCCTATTTTTCCTTTTCCTTTCCAATTTCCCTTTAGATCACACCAAATTTTCCCTATTTTACTATTTTCCACCTCTCCTCTTATCATTCTTCCCATCCAATGAACTTTAGTTTTATCTTGTTTCCATTTCTTCCTGCCAATTTATATCCTCATCCCTTTTTTCATGTCCTAGTTTTCTTGTTTCCATTTGCTTTGTTGATAAGGCAGACGGGATAAGGACAAAGAGGAAGAGAGGGTGGAGAGAGAGAGAGAGAGATGTTGCTTGGGGTTAGGTTTTAGGGGCATTGTTTAGGGTTTATGAGTTTAGCATTGCTTAAGTTTAGGGGGTTAGGGTTTAGGGGAATTATTTAGGGTTTATGGGTTTTAGGGTTGCCCAGGTTTAGGGTTTAGGGTTTAGGGTTTAGGGTTTAAAGAGAGATAGAGAGAGGGGACTGATAGAGATTGGGAGAGATAGAGGAGACAGAGGGGAGAGGTAGGGAGATAGAGAATGATAGACATGTCCAAAGACATAGAGAGAGATTGAGAGGTAGAGGGATGATAGAGATAGGGAGATATGGAGAGATAGGGAGATAGAAGTTTAGGGTTTCTTGGGTTTAGGGGCATTATTTAGGGTTTAGGGTTTATGGTTTTAGGGTTAGGGGTTAAGGTTTAGGGTTTAGGGTTTAGAGAGAGATAGAGGACCAATAGGGAGATATAGAGGAGACCGAGGGGAGAGATAGGGAGATAGAGATTGAGGGACATGGCCAGAGACATAGGGAGAGAGATTGAGAGGTAGAGGGACAAAGAT